>JABFOV010003545.1:0-16106 GCA_022817685.1 Aradophagus sp. ZL-2020
TTTTCTAGTTGCTAGTTCCATAACTGGTTCGTAAATATTTGCTTCTTCTTTCGGTAATTTGGGAGAGAAGCTTCTTAGAATTGGAGACCTTAAACTTCTTATCCCACTGTCCTTTGAAGTAGATGGCATTAGCCAAAACCAATGCAGTATCACTAGTAAAAGCATCTAAAAAAAATAAGGAACAACTATTTAAAACATTGATCGAACATTAACATCATTATAACAAAAATGAATTAAGTTAAAATATCATCGAAGGTAGTATTTTGATTATATTATCAAAATATATTACCAGATTTGAAGAGATCTTTAATTTTATTATTGGTGTTTGCAGCGGCCCAATCATTGATGGTTTTGGCAGCAGCCGGGGAGTCGGCGAAATTGACCTTCGACACTTCAGTTTTGAAGATTTCCTTTACAGAATCAGAGAATCCTTGTTTGAGTTCATGATTCACATTGTCGAAGATCTTGTTGACTGTTTTTAGTTCAACGCCCTTTGAATCCTGTAAAATTATCAAAAAATTGTATTTCGCATTTTTATACATAATATTGTAAAAAATCGTAATATACAATGATTTTATTTAAAATTACATTTAAGTCTTCAATAAGGGAGGAGTATCCAGACTTGAAGAGAGCTTCATCGGTGGGCAAATTGAGTACAGTTCTGAGTTGCTCCAAAGTTTTTCCTTTGGCTCCAAGACTCAGCATCGCCAGAACTATGTCAACGCTGATGGGTGAGGTGATCAAATTGCCGGGTTGTTCATTAGAAATCGTCTAAAAAAATCAAACGTTTCTATATTTTCATCATTATGTGATATGATTGAAATGTTCTTCCAATTTTTAATAAAATGGCTTTTTTTAAGATCTTATTTGAAGAAAATTGAGTTTTTTTTTTTTTTCAATTTTTCATATTATCAAAAATTTAAAACACTCTGTATGATGATCGAGGGCATTAGTGCGCTCTAGTGTGTACATTATATTATAAGCCTTAAAAGAGAATGGTGAAGTGGGTCTTACCGCTCTCGGGCTATAAAATGTTCGAAAGCGATTTATCAGATTTCAGAGTAATTAGTAGCATTTTTATCCACTCCTCAGATGTATTAATATATTTGTACATTGCAATTTTTACCTTCTTTTATTAATCAGTAACTACAATTACAATGATTACAATAATTGCAATTAAAAAATAATGAAGTCGTTGCTACCCACTTGCATAATTTAAAAATGATATTAATAATGAACTTTATTTTTTTAGTTTTCATAATCATACCTTAAACAATTCTGGCGAGAATTGGTTGGCACCATTGACCACGGCCCTGAGACCGGCGCTGTTATCGACGGGACCCGCGGATGCCATTCCGACGAGCAGAATACCGGCTAGAAAAACTAATCAAACGAAAAATTGAAATAGTTTCCGCACTGACGCAACGACACACCCGAAAGTAAATTCAAATCAATGTTCACTTTATAGCTTTTCATAAAAATATCGCCACAGCAAAAATGAGCAGATGTTCTCTGGAAATCCCAAGCACAACACCCATCAACAGGTGACGTACTTGGTTCTACACTTAGAACGCACGAAGCTGCGTGAGTCACAGCGTATAAAGAGGGGCTAAATAAATATAGTATTTCGTAGATCGATATTTGATGCGACTTTCATTCCAGCGATTAAAAAATAATTTTTCCACTTTTGAATAAAGCAATATCAGATTGTTAATGACTTATGACAAAAGGTGAATTAAATAGACTTTTGTGAGCTCAATAATTTTGATAATGAGTGACATATGAAATCAGGTGTTATCAACTGATTAGCAATAACTTAGTCTTTGTACACAATTTAATAAGAAAAGAAAATCATTTATCATTAATAAAATTTATTACGAGTAAATATGATAGGGCTGTTAAAAGCAACAGCATTTTTTTATTAAAAATATTTAATTTAATAATCAATTAAACGTGAATTAAAGATCAAATTTGATTAAGAAACATTTCAAAGTCGCACCTGAAAACTTTATTTCAAAGAACAGAATCCGTTTATTAATCGGCATGAAATATTGTCTTCCTGTGAAGGTCTTCATTTACTATTTTGTTTTCTCTTGTTGAGCCCAGTTTATGTAAATATATTTTTAGTATCGTAAATCACGACGAGGAAACAAAATATTTTGTACGATCTTATTTCCATTGATTAACGGAAAGCACGCTATTATATATTTTTCCATGTAAAACTGAATGTAAAGTTTAATTTTACCAATTTAGCTGTCAGATTAAACAATTTGAAGTATTTTAAAAATAAATGAAGTTCTTTATTGCTCTTTTATTTTTCCTCATATTCTTCTTATTTTTACGAAAACATTTGTAATTAAAAAACAATCTTTTAATAAAATTTTCTTACTTTTTGATAATTTATATATAGAACAATTTTATTAGTAATTGAAAAATTTCAATAATATACTTATAATATATATTTTACAGTGTTAAGAATCAGATAATCTATGAATATTTATGAACCTCTATGGATTTAAATATATTGACAATATATTGTTAATATATTAATATAACATGATTAACTTATAATTTATTTCATAAATTATGCAATTCACATTGATCAAACTGAGTTTTCTATTCAAGTTGCAGCTTCAAAAAATCGACTATAAAGTAAAAAACAAGAATACTTGCTGGTTTTAACAAAGTGTCTGCGAGAACAAAGACTAAGAAAATAAACTAAGAAACCGCTAGATTTGCACTGCAACTGTATGGGACCCAACAAGGACGTCTTTTTACGATTGACACATCTTTTTGAGTTGGTGGTAATTGAATGAGGACCTTCACGTCACGTCAGATTTAATACGTTTCGCACGTTTTGCAGCTCAATTAATACGCCCGCTGACTTATTAGTCATTGCCTTTATTCTTAAATGCAAAATATTTATTTATGGCCTATAACTTGCAATTGTTTTCGACACTTTGACAATAACTTTTAACTGAATCTGGCGGCCAAGCTTGACGAATCGCCGGCTTTAGTCATTGTTTACACGTTTTCCCGATCTGATTTCATAAAAGCATTTTAAGAATGTAAAAGTGCATTAATGAATTAAAAAAAAAAATAAATAAATTTTGAAAGGTGCATTAAAAAATGTAAGGAGAAAAGAAATGACTTGTTGCATTAATGCAAAAAAAGTTTATGCAGAAAAGTTTCTGTTGCAAAAATGACAATATTATTTATATTATGTTAATTTTACGACTACAATAATAGTATTTCATTATGTAAATATATGTATAAAAGTGATATTTCGTTTTGAAAAAGGTTTGGATTTTTGATCGCGCGTCATCAGCGTGAATTTTTTGGTTTTGAAGAGCGGTATTGAATTATCCCGTTTCAAAACGAGTTTCTTATTTTTAGACGAACAATTATGTATCGCGATTCGCTCACGCGTCACTACGGGGAAAAACCTATTAATTACATTCATTGCTGTGTTATGTTTGGATCAAATATAAATGGACGTTATGACAATGTAAATATTGGAACTTTATAATGCTGTAGTCAATATTTCCTTTTCATTTACAGTTTCAAGATAAAATGGCTCGACGTACGTTGCATACATTTTCGAGCATGTAAATATAATACAAAATTAAACAAATAAAAAAGTACCAATAATAAAAGTACTAGCAATAATGATAGTAAATATTATTATACGTTAATTATATTTCTGTATGATTAATATTTTATTAGAATACAAAATATTTCAGTTTAGATTTAAAACATAGTCAATATATTATGAAGTATATTTTAAAACAATATATATTGTAATGTTTTTAAATTTGTTTCAAAGAAACGCCGATTTATTTTCACTTCATTTATGCACTTCCTCACTTAGAATCAGATACACTTTCTCTGCTTTAGAATAAATTATTTTCCAAACTAGAAGTTATTAAATAAAATTCAACGAAACAATACTTGTTGGTGTTTATATGTATGTTGATGACAGCTATTGATTTAGTTGAATCGAAGTTAAATTAATAAGTCAAAGTACTCACTAGCACGCATATTGATAATCGTTTGAACACTATAATACTTTGAGGATACAAAGAAACTGCTCGACACGCACTGTATGCGAATCACGACCAATCTGAGTTTAGCAAGGTAGAGTGCCGACTATATGAGGACCAGAAGTCAAAGCTCAGCTTAGCGTTACTCATTATTCAGCGGCAATGATTTTTTCGTTGATTTCAAAAGAGGGGCGAGAGTGTCGGCATGTGTAAACACGTGTATACAGCAAAATCCCCACAACTACAATTAAAGACGATTGTGTGGTGGGGGGGTAACGTTATTACTCAGAGATAAGAGAAATTTAGTTTATTTCAAATTATAAACTGTTAATTCCATTCCCAATGTAAACAAAAGATTATTAAAACTTGTTAAAAATATTTGCATATTAAAAATTTTAATAGCATAAATTAATTTCAATTTAATGTACTTCAAGTACAATATATATTAAATGTTTCGAAATATTGTACAATTTTCGTTTTGACAGAATTGTTGCTAATATTTTAAATATAATTAAAAATCTAATTAAAAATATTTAGGCACAATTTTGTTATTTAAGTTGAAAATCTGTTATCATTAATTTTTAATGTCTGCTTATTTATTATTGTCATTTAAAATAATACCTCTAATTTATATATATATATCCTCTCAATGCGACGATAACAAAAAATTATCGATTAAAAATATAAGCTTGTTTTTTATGAGCTGTTGGGAATTTTTAATCGTTGTGATTAAAATTAATTATGTACATGTGAAAAACCCAAATAATTAATGTATTTTTATATTACCATGTTAATTGTGCAATGGCCTACGTTCATGATCTTTGCAACCGATATTAAAATGTTTTCCTTTTTTTTTTTTGTTTCTGTTGAATTAATAATATATTTACAATGATGTGTGCTAATTTTTCTTTCGCTTTCGAAATTGTTAATTCTTTAAATTAATGACTAGTTTGTGTAAACTTTTTTTTAGTATATTTTAGAATTTAAAACATATCAATTTTTTACTATATATTACGTAAATATTTTGTAATTGCTATCAGTAAAGTTACCATTATCATCACTTTAATGATTTTGTACGGTGTTTTGTGTTTTTTACTTTACAAGCACAACATCTTTTCTCCGCTGACCTGAAAGTTGACCGTATCTCTCAAAAGAGAAGATACGCGCCCTAAAAGTTAATGACATGTACTCTATATTTTCTCTTTTTACATGAATCTTTTTCTTTTAATCAGAATATCTTCTAGATTTAAACTTCGTATTTTAAATGTAAATATAATACAAATATTATTATACTATGTAATACAATACATTATAAATGATTTAACAATTAATTTTATAAAATATTTTTACAATATGAAATTTAGAAGAACTATAATAATACTTGCAGAAATAAATATGGAAGTAAAAACAGTGAAATGCAATTAAAAATTAATCTTTTGATGGAAAAGAGAATTCAAAATACGGAATCGAATGTTTTCAAGATTGTCCTCAATGAATTATTATCATTTGTTCGAATAAATCCAACTGCAAATATTAATAACACAAACATTGAAACACCTGGATACCTTGAATAGCCAATATATTGAAATGAATAAGAATTATTATAAATTGTTTTTTGTCAAAGCAGCTTTAAGAAACATGTTTTAAATAAGAAGATATTAAATATTTTGACAAATTACAAATCACGGAATTTTAGCCGAAAAATCATTTTCACATTTTACATTATCTTAAGGGTTGAATCATCATTGTTTGCCTTGCAATTTCCCTCCTGCAAACGTTTTTATCGGCGTTTGTGTTTACAGAGAAGTCTCCTGACGCAAAGTGTAATAAAAATATGAAAAAAAAAGAAAAATAAAAAAAGAGAAAATTAAACAAAGTGCAATCGCCGAATTCAGATGATTCCCGGTATATCCTTAAGTTAAACAAAGTGAACTTTACAAATATCTCATAAATCAAAACATAAATGACGATAATGAAACCTTTTTTATTTCTGATCTTTTCTTTTGTTATTAACACACTGTTATTAACACATTAACACATCTTATTAACACACTTAATAAATATAACTAATTATATTATGTTTACCGGTAACAAAGTTCACTTATTTCCATTTTTTCTATTATTTCAAAGAACATTAAAAAATAATACAAAGTACTTAAATCATCTTTAGAATAATTTAGATGTGTTATTTCAGCCAGGATGAAAACTGCGATATTAATTATTGCTAAAACTTTATAAATGACAATATTGTACCTCTTGGACGATAATATTCAGCATTTTTGGAGACTAACATTTGATGATAATAAACTCTGTATAAGAAAAAGATGACGTTTGAAGGAGTATATAGAAATGAAGTAACAATTTTTATCTTCATTCTTGACTTCATTTCGTAATTAGATAGCATAATAGATATATTTATGCTTGAAGTTTTTATAGAAAGCTCAGACGACAATTTTTACGTACAATTTTTAGAATTGAGGCTATTGATAATATTAGCAAACTTTTTTAGCAATCTTCATATTTTAATTTTAATTTTTGTCGCAGTTATTCTTTACACTTTCTGTGAAGAAGCAACTTCCGGTATTCTCTTTATTCTTTTAAATTCAAGGGTTTAGTTCCATTAAATGTTATTCCATCGAAAATGACATCGTCATTATAATTTTTATAAGCACAGTTCCGATAAGAAAAGTCGACGATTATGTATTTTTTTGTTTAAATTATATAATTCTTTAAACACTCCTTGACCTATACTTCTAATGTTTCGCGATATGAGTAGCAAAAGATATTTGAATTGGCGATCTATAACTTTCAGAAATTAATTATATTTACATAATTTTTTTAATAAAACAAATATTTTATTATTACAGCGTGATATTAAGTAATGTAACATCTTACATTTACTTTTTTGTTAATTAACTCGTCAAAAAATGTTTAAACGATCAAGTTTAATCCAACACCTGACAAAATAAGAGGTCGGTAAATTTGTCTTCATGTATGAACAGTTGCGATTCTGATTAAAACGAAAAATTCAATGTGCTAATATTTAATTCAATTTGCAGTGTTTCAATTTTGAATTCCAGATTTCATTTCTTATTTTACAGATCAAATCGCTTCATTTTGAAAGCATTGACTTATAGCATTTAAAGTTAAAGTATAAAAGAAAGAATATTGATTGTAATTAATCATTTTGTTATAACTCGTTTATATTTTCAACATTTCATACCTGTTTTATAAAACAACACAGAGATACTTTCACAGGACAATTTTCACAGCAAAATTTCAACGAATTATTGGTCATTTTATAGCAACTGAGCACCAGATGTGACTAAACCATGAGATAACAGAACTATCAATCTACTGATAAATCATTTATCGCGCGGTGATTTATATCATAAATTATAAATATGATTCAGTGTGTGGTATTTTATTTTGGAGTACATCAACATTTTTTAGTTCAAAAATGTTACAATAAAAATATATTACTTTTTATTTGTAGCTATGTTTGACATTAAGCGTTTTCTAATGTGCCAACATTTTCACTTAAATCAACCACTATTTGTTTTCGCTTTTCGCAGCATTTACGTTTGCCCTTGTTCTTTCTGCATAAATCACATTCGCAGACTGGATCACGAAGATCTCGTGAGTAAGGTTTTGGCGGACAAGGTGGCAATATTATCGGTTCTTCATCTTCCAAGATTTCGTATGGATCCTGTAAATTTGCAATTTTTTTTAATACTCGAATTAAAATACAATAATTTCTTAACGTGTCAATCGTACAATTCAAAATATTAAATAATACAAAACGTTTTCTTTTAATTAACTATTTGAATAATAGAAGTTAATGATAATGAAAAAGACAAAGCAAGTATTAAAAAAAAAAAGGTAATCAGAGCACAATGATTTAATGTCAGAGACAATATTTAAATCCAGAGAAGACCCGGAAAGAAGGCAATCGGTTTTTCCATTCATCGATTATCCGATATAGTCATTGTCAAGTAAATCTTTTACAGCTCGATAGACTGAAAAAAATCTTATGAATCGATTTGTAACCGGAAATAATAAACTTCAAGATTACGACATCCCTGACCACGAAAACTGCGGGTTAAAGCTAACAAGTCTAATATGTAGCATGTTCAAGGTAGTAAGCTCATGGTCATTCAATGAAGATTATTTTTTATTGCATATATATATTCAGTATGGGATCACGCTTATTAAATGAGCATTGATTTGTAAGCTGAATTAAAGTTGACTTAACATTGTCAAAGAATTGAATTAACATTCCTATTTCAGGTCATGTTGGACAATATTTAATATTCTTGGCTTATTTTAAATTCATTATTACTTGAATATCTTATAAAACATTTTCAAAATATACACCTGCATTTTAATAATACATTCGTCATAGCTCTCCTTTGAAAGAACTTTATTTGGTTCTTTATCCCGAAGGTCAATTTCGGGTACTCCGTTTGTTGGAAACGATCCTCGATCTCCGTTAGTCGGAAAGCTCTTTGTTCCCTCATTTGACGAATCCCTCGTTACATCAGATACAGCTTGGTTTTTATTTAATTCATCTTCTGATTGACAGCAAGGCATCTTGTCCGGATTGCTTTGTTTATTCGTTCTAGCGAATGTGTTGTCAAAGTCGTATTTTCGGTCCGCACAATAAGGAGGTCTTTGAAACTGAATTTTTACCCACTCTATACCTTCGATGACTAAGGTCAAGAATAATTATTATCTTTTATTTATTTAATAAGTCTTTATTATAATTATTTTTTTTATTATAAAAAATATTACCTGTTTAATAATGTAACTGTTAAAGACTATATTAATCAACTACAAAATAAAAATTGAAATTTATAAATAATCTTAACTTACATTTATCGAAAAAATTGTCCATAGCTTTCGGAACTTGAATGATCTTTCTGTATGATCGGAACATAATATATACACAAAACGTACTGTATGATTATAATTTGAAAGCATAAATTCTTGATAATTTAATCATTGTTTTAGAAATTAGGTTAGCGAGTCAAAAAATAGTTATGAAGTTAGGAGATTATACTTGTTTAAACATTGTTCATTCTAAATTTTTCACAATTTCTAACGACTGAATTACTTGTTAAATATCTGAATATTTTATTTTACATTTTATAATTAATTGCTTAGCAAAGTCAATAACGAAGAATCAACTTTACAAGTTCATAATAGAAAATTTAAGAATAATAATAAAACTTAAAAAATTTAAAAATAATGTAACAAAGAAAATAAGAATTCCATTCCTTTGTGAGATTAATATCGACATAAAGCATAGGGCAAATTATCGGCTTCTTAGAAGGGAGAATTTCTTCTCCGTCTGAACAGTTTTCATTGATTGCAGTTATGTAATTGCGCGCAATCTGAAAAACGCATCCCCTCTCCCCTCAACAAAGATTCAGTCCGGCTAGCTATTTTTCCAGTGTCATAATGTTTTCTGCTTGATGTCGCGTAAAAAACAGGTGCAAAATTTGTATCTTAGGTCGCGATTATTGAACTTGCCAGAGCCTGGCGAATTGGTTTTTCATAAAGTCAATGAGATTCAAATTAAATAAAGCTATAAATGTTAAAAATATTGCACCATTCGGACGGCAAAATAAAGCTGTTGTAAAAATGAATGGTACTGTAGTATAACGTCAAAAAATTAATTCTAATGTATATTAACGTATAAGCGTACACGTTATCAATTTTATAATATGAATATCACGTAAAAATAGTAATATATAAAGGACAAATTTTATAATACAATTTTTTTCAGGTTGATATTTCATTATTGAAAAATATTCATTTCTTATTTTAACTTTTTTTTATGAAATCGAGTAGCGAGCTTTTAAAAGTCATGGAATAATGAAGAGTTTAGTACAAATGGAAAAATTAAAATTTTAGTTGTTAATCACGTTCTATTTACCCGAGAAATGCATAATTATATTATAATAGGAAATTGGCGCAATAATAAAATTTGTGATTAGTATCACCGTTAATTGCACAGCTACAGAAGAGACGCAGTTCCGCGTCAAAGTACGAGCAATTTTTTAAATCTGCATTGTGCGGTTGCACGCATTTTGCTTCCTCGCGTCAATTATCGGGTAATAAAGGACGAGTAAAAAAGGATAGAAAAAAAGAAGACAATCCCGTTAAACTACAAGGGAAGTCTGTTAAAAAGCACGGCGCCTGTACGCCTGGGTGCATTTCTTTTTCGGATTTTACAAACGCCCGTTCAATGTCCCGCACCATCCGCGAGTTATGTTATATCCGCTCGAATTTCTGTGCTTTTTGAATTAGGTAAGTATCAGCTCTAACTTGGTGAATCGATTACAAACAAATAACGAAACTTACCATTATAAATTTTATCTAATAAATTCCAGTTTATTTACAAAACTTCTTTGGTAAATCAACAAAACGTTTTTTTAAATTAACAGTACTATTTCTAAAATTTATAAATTTCAATTTTAAATCATGATAACGTTTTCATCAAAATACTTTTCAAATTCGAATAATGATCAAATCATTAGGTTTTTTTTTTGCAAAATTATTATTAATGTAATAAAACATCCGTTTTATGTGTTTCAGGAAGCCAGATCATCGATGACAGCATCTTCAAGCAGAATTTTGTTGACGTTGACGGTGATAGTTAGTCTCTGCAATGTACACGTGGTCGTCGGCGAAGTTCCCGAAGTAAATGTCAGTGATGAAATCGCACGCAGACGTCAACTGGAGCATGTTCATGACAATGGCAACTACACGCAAGTTATTGTCTCCAAAACAAAGAATATACGAAATCTCCAGGACCCATCAGAAGTACTTTTTTTTCCCACTTATTACTATTCATCATTTCTTTATCACTTTTCGTTTAAAAGACATAATAGAATATTTTTACTCCAAAAATTAAGAAAAAAAAAAAAAAAAAAAAAGGAAATCATCTGAGATAAACAATGCAATTTTAAAGAAATATTTTGTAGCAATTTTTATAACAATTGATATAATTTTGTTTTATTTATTATTATACTTCATTACAACTAGGGAAAGTTTATTTTTCCATAATTTAAGATAATTACAACATCTTTATTCTATTACGAACCATTTCATTCGAAAATAAAAAAGAAAAAAATTACATTTGCTTTCAGAACAAATCTCACAGCAGTTTTTGGAGCAACGTGGTACCATTTTATGATTCAGTGAAAAATCACTTGACAAATCATAAGAACTCATTAAATGGCATGAACATCGATTCTTCCAGCTATGACAACTGGTTGTACAATACACCTGCTTCAAAATACACAGTAAAACCTGAGCAAGAGTATCCTGCAAATCATTTAATGATACCAGTAGGAAACGATCCGGAATCATTGAAGAAAACGAGATACCAACCACACCGGAATGGAGGTATTAGTAATAAAATGTATTATTATATATATATAAAATTTATAAACTGTATGTAAATATTTAGATTCATAAGTCTGAGTAAAGCATTTCTAATGTTTTACAGTTTCGGCATATTCCTTGAAATATTCATCATTTTTTTGGAGCATACATGCTGAATTTGGAAGAAAAGTCGGCTTTTTAACGTTTCTCGATGTTATATTACCGAAGTTTTTTATTATTTTTAACTATAAATCAGCTGAATAAATAAAATAATAAAATAACAGTAACATCAAATCAATTGTATTTAATTATGTTTTTAATTTATCGCAATTATTAAAATATAAAAACTTAAATGTCAACAGAATTATCCTATATAATACTTGATTTTTGTCTTTCTGTATGTCTATACAAGTATATTTATTGATAAAAAAAAATTGCTAGCTGATAGGAAAATGCAATTATACTGGCTTTATCTTACAGTTACTCGGTTTTGTATAGTAACTGAAATATAAGGTCAGGGTTTGTCCTTGCTGATGTCTCGTTCTATCATCAACAACGTTAAAAGGAAAAGTCGCTTTAAATAGATAAAAGAAATTTCAAATACACTAGAAGTGTTAAAAATGATAATCTTTTAAGCATTGTTTGTGCAATTTTACGACTAAAATATGGATATCGTTTTAACATTGTCACAATAGGGTATTATAAAATACATAAAATTTAGTATACAAATTTTACTATTACAATTTGAAAGATTTATTAACAACGTTACTTAATTACTATATTCTTTAGAAACATAAACATTTTATTAAACTATTGAGTCGATATTCTAATGTTTCAAATAATTGAATAATTAAATATTAAAATGCATTTTTAAATCTCTTCCTCGTATAATAAATAAAAATAAATCAAATAAAAACTCGCTTCGATTGATTTACAAACGTATGAAAAGTTTATTTGTATTTATTTTTCATATTAGAATCGCAGATTCGAAATCGTATAAAACTTCTCTATCCAAATTTATATGTAAAAGTAACATACGTCTTTTGCTTCAAAACGCGCAGCCTTATTTTCAAAAATTGGAAGTCTTATACTAGAATTTATTTTTAAGCAGCCTATCAACCAGACAATCGTCAGGACTATGAAGACGAGGATGGTTACAGCAACGCGCACGACTCCACCTACTCCGACAATTATTACCCGGAAATGGAGTTACATTCACCGAACGCGTACAACGTTTGGCGAGGACCAACGTCTCCTGGAATGCGTTATCCTTACGTGAAGATGTGTCCCTGCCGGCAAGCAGAGGTCCGGCAACAACTCCCGATCAACTGTCCAAACGGAGCCGCATTTATCAACATCCTCACGACCCTCGGCGTCAGCTTCTGGAACCTGGTGCAGCTCGTAATCGCGAGCAGCGCGCCACTTATTTTCCCCTTGCTACTGCTCAAGCTCGTGATCGTCGCCTTTAAGATCTACAAGTTCATCAAGGCCATCAAGCTGGTCCTCAAGCTGGTCATTTTCTTGCCATTCCTCATACGCGTCGTCCTGCCAGCAATTCAGAATATGCTGAACCAGCAGTCGGTCGTACATCTCCTGAAAATGCGCCACGATGACGTCTCGGAGAACAGGCAGCTCGCGTTCTGGGATCTGAGTGACCTGGTGAACGCGCCGGAAGTCGTCGATTGTGCGAGCAAAACCGCCTGCGAGATCGGCGCGTTCGTCGCCGCGAAAACTCGTAAACATCTGCCTGAAAAATTTGGTTTCATGCTGAGGAAAAAGGTCGAGAGAATTGAGAAAAAGAAGAGGAAGATGACAGCGACGAAGAACGCCGACGAGGAAGTTTTCGATGCATTCGTGCTGGCCTTCGCGAGGAATTGGACTCATGAGAAATGCGGCGTCTATTCGTGTAGCATATCGCTCTAGTGAATAAGTTAAGAAAACGAGAACAACCTATGATCAAACTATTTGATGTATTTCTCGGTGCGTTTTTTTGTTTCAAAGGTGACAGAGAAAAAAAAAGGAAATTGACAACGTTGAAAAAATTTTTAGTTTTGTGAGAAAATACTTTGTATATTACATACAAAAATGTTGTTTCCATAGATACATAATTATTTATAATTATATATATATATATATTATGATTCTAACAAGAACGTTTACAATAAAATTAGTAGTTTTATAATTCATATAATTTTTAATGTAAACCTCTTATAATGAAATTCTATTACAAGATTAATTTATATTAACAAATATTAATCAATTTTAATTTCAGTATTTTATAATTCATTAAGTATTTCCATACATTAAATTCAATTTTTTTATAGATATATTTTAATACAAATTTCTTTAGGGACCCTTCAGAATGAGATACGCACGACGTATGCCACGCCGTTCTCCCATTTAAATAGCATTGGAGCTCAGCGTTGCATACGCTGAAACGCAATCATTCTGAAGGGTCCATCATTGCAGATTCCTACTTTATCAACGCCGTAATGCCGGAGAGAAAATGTCGGTAATTTCTTATTGCAGATTCCTACACGGAAAAAAATAAGGGCGAGCTGCTGACCCTTCGAGTAGAGCCGCTACACTAAATTAGTTTAGAGTGGCTCACATCTCTCAAGGTAAAGCAGTTCTCTCCTCAAGGAGTAGCAGCGCTCCCGTCATGGCAGCTACTCCCAACGCGCGGGAGAGCCATTCTTCCTGAATTAGGGCCTCCTGCTACACCATCGAAAAGTTTCTCGCGTAAGTTTTGCCAATGCAAAACGTGCCAATTTTTTTAAAAAACGGAAATTTTTTTACAAATAAAAAATAAAAGAATTTTGATAATAGAATTGAATTTTGAAATTTTAAATAGCGTTATTTTTATTACAAAATATAATTGTTTTAAGAGTTAATAAATTTCATTTTAATTAATGATTTATTATTATAACACGATTGTGTGATTTTTTATGTACTTCATTTTTGTACTGACTTTTATGTACTGAAGTAATAACTTGAAAAGAAACAGCTCTCCACAATTTGGAGAAAGCTGCTCGCCCCCATTAAGGACGAATAGTTCTACCCAAGCAGGGGAGACTGAGTAAACCGCGCGGGGAGAACTGCTCTCTGCGAACCTAAGCGTAGCGGTTCACCCGCTTACGGCAGAGCAGCTCGCCATTACTTTTCTGAGTGTACTTTACCGTAGGAGTCGGGCTCATTTTTGGAATCACTGTGTTGTATTATAAAAGCATCGATGATTTAAGGTTCTTTCCAAATAAATGTAGGGGCAAATAAGGCTTTCATAACCAAGAAGTTCAATACATTTTTATACACATATTGATCAATTTACTTTTACTTTTTTTTACTAGATTATTATTATTATTATTATTATTATTATTATTATTATTATTATTACATTTGATTCCTTACATGTTTTTGGGTAAGTTAATGTTTTCCATTTCTGATTGTAGATACATCCAGAGAATTTTATTAAAATATTTTGTGTCGTTCTGGACACCTATCTTAAAGCATTAATGATTTATGAGTAAGCCTGATAGCACTCTGTTAAGCATTCAACTACAGGAGAATAAATGAGTACATTATCTTTAGGATTGATTAAAAGTACAAAAGCTACATTTTCACTTCAGATAAAATTTATTTGCAGTTAAATTATACAATCCTATGATGTTGTTCATCAAATCTTTAACATTTTGTATTTTGTTGTTAAGTAGTTTGCGGAAGTTTAATGGATTAATTGGAGTCAGTTTTAATTAATTGGTTGGTGATCGAACGGTGCTCATGAACATAGGTATTTTTAATTTCCTGTTGTATATCATTTGTACAAATGGTCGGTCCACCTTGAACATAGGAGGTGGCTCTTCACCGTACGGAGAAGCATACAGGACTGTAACTAGAGTTTAAAACGTTTTAGACATATCCAGACATTTTCAAAGATTTTCAGAGATTTGTCGCGAGGCAGACTTACAGATCTTTCGTCAACATATATATCACAGATAAAATTATTTTTATTAAAAGCACAGAGAATTACAGTAGTTGCATAAATTGGAGTAACGATTAACACAAAATGAGATGTATTTACTCTACTTGGAAAATAAAACTTACAAGTGGCAGCTGCAGCTTCAGTTCCTTCTTCATTGACTTCAATGTAAGCTTTCTGAATGGCATCGCTAACATTAAGAGATGCATCGGAAATTTCGCTAAAATTAGCTTTGTTGAAAAAAATTTCGTCTAATCCCACCTACAAAAAGACAAATTCATCAGTTAAAAGTTAGATATTAAGATTAGACATTGCTATCACTTTTACTATTCTATATTCGATATTCTTTATTAATGTTTTAATTGAAATTACCTTCTGTAAAACTTGCTTCAAGTTGATTTGAGATTCAATTTTGAATTTCGGCAACCATAATTTCAAATCGTATTTGGCTCCTTTTTTTAGCATTTCTGAAATGTTGATTTGATTCAAGTTTGCTTGCAATTCTGTTATTCCATTCACATTGTTTGGTAGCAAAATAACCATGCTATAGACTTTGCCCTAATAAATTTGATTTCAGATTTAATGTCGCTATTATAATAAAAAAAAAAGTAATCAATAGATATTGATAAGCAGGGCCTACCCTACCGCCATTGTAGCGTTGTTTCCACGTAACCTGGGGGTAAGTTTACACA
>JABFOV010003546.1:0-16103 GCA_022817685.1 Aradophagus sp. ZL-2020
GAATAATTTCCTGCTCCTCCCTTCATTCCAGTTTCACCGCGTATTTACGTCGCTTTGTGTTTCGAAAATGACAGAAAAATGAAGCAAAAAGGAACGGAGAACGGCCGAAAAGAATTTCGAGTATAATTCCATAGCGATTAATTTTAATTTCAATACGAAATTTCGCGCAGTGTATTGAACAGTTATTGAAATGTCCGATCTTGTAATTCACTGCAAAAGTTGATGTACTTAATGATTCAACAAGATTGAATAAAATGAAATGAGAGGAAATTACGTTTTTTCAAAAGTATGTACGTATTTGTCGTTAAAAAGGATAAAACTACAATTTACAAAAAATACGCATAAAAGGACAAAATTATTTCAATTTTTACTGACTTCGAACTGACTTTATTTTATTGAAAACAATATACATCAAACAATCGTTTTCTATCAAAATAATGAAAATAAAAAACAAGAAAAAAGGAAGATAAATAAAAATTACGAATTAATCCAAAAAGATATTAAATAGAATTGACAGTCAGGAAAACAATAAGAATCAATGTTACATAAATAAACGAGAAATTGATAACGCTCCGGTAGGATTTGTTGCGACACTGTTCCGCGACCGCAACGCATGCCGGCTCGTAATTGCGTATCCCGACGATTCGTCACTTTTTTGAAAACGCCGCGCTGTCGCAATCAGTCGGCGGTTTTGCGCGCGCGCACCTCAGCCCGGCTCGTTCCTGTTGCGGTCACCCGCGATTTCTAATTGGGCAACGCAATTTCCTGCGTCCGTTTCGCGCCGCCACCGTCGCTGAGAAATTTCGACGTTGCGCAGCGCGTTGCCAAATCCACTTTAAAAGGCAGCTGAAATGTTCTAACTCATTTTTTCATTTGTCTTCCTTATAAAGAAATACATTTTTTTCGAAAAAAGCCACACCATTATTGCAAAAAAAGCAAAAAAATAAATAAATAAAAAACGTAGCGAAAAAAGTGTTAACAAATTGTTGTTGAAACGCCGTTTGGTCGAATGGGATTGCACGATTTGAGGTCGAGATTGAAGCCGCTCGAATGTCGATAAGGGGGCATTTTTTCGACGGTCGATTAATGTTTCATTGGCTCGCTCGACGGGAACGCGCTTCCGCAATGTGCAAAACATACCGCGCGGCTTCCAAGCAGCGCGCTTTTTATCATTCAGAGGCAGAGCCACGGCTCGGATTGACTGTTTTTCACGAATTTCGAGCGCCATGAAATATTGCCGGCTGTAAATGCGTTTGCAACCGTCGACCACTGTGTCGTGCTCTTTTTCCCCCGCTTCACCGTACTCGTCCTTTTCCCTCCGAGCTCGAAAAACCTACGGACAGACCAACACGAGTCAAATCCTCGGAACAAGGTTCGGGCGGTTTGGAGTGGCATTATACGACAAAAGATGACCATTTGTCAAACTTGTCCTTGTGTTCGAATTTGTCCAACAGGCTTTTTCCAACGATTTTCTTTGGAAAACCGTTCCAGCTTTTTCGAAAGTCGTTCAGCTCGATCTTTAACTTCTTTAGTCAGCTCAAGTGTTGTGGAAGAGTCATTAGGTGTGTTAATGATGAAGAAAATTAACTACCTTCGTTAACTAGAAAGATTAAGCGTGGGAATAATTTGACATGTTTTCGCTTAAGGAAATACGCAACTTATTTGAATAGACTTAACGTTGAC
The DNA here is from genome assembly GCA_022817685.1 of Aradophagus sp. ZL-2020. Classification (NCBI taxonomy): domain Eukaryota; kingdom Metazoa; phylum Arthropoda; class Insecta; order Hymenoptera; family Scelionidae; genus Aradophagus; species Aradophagus sp. ZL-2020. Next base: position 1,684 of record JABFOV010003546.1, read on the forward strand.
AGAGTTAACAAGACCTCAAATTTAAACAGTATCAACGTATAACTAGAACAGTTAACGATTAATGCACATAAGATTTTTAGTATTTTTTATTGCTCGTAATTTAAATTTTTTGAATCTATTATTAAATTGTCGATATTTTATATTTTAAAGTAATGTGGAGCAATAAAATAAGTAAAACTCTAAATGCACAAAAAAGTAAATATTAATTTATTATTTTTCTATTGCGTGTCAAATTTCATGAAAGAAACACACCATTCGTTAACATGTTAGTTTTAACGATAATATACAACCTTTAAAAGCGTACAAAAATGCCAAATATATAGGCCATATGAGAACCACATTCTAACCAGAGGTCCTCGAAGTACTTGACTTCGCCACATTATTTACAGCTACGTGCAAAGCATCACACGAAAGTATCTTAATATGCATCATCCACGCAGAGGCCATGTACACTTATTGCTCGATACACGAACTTAATACAGAATTTCACGGACCGATGAATTGAATGAGGAAAAGCAAGAAACTACGATACAAAAATAATTCTCAACTACTCAACAATTTACAACATAGAAATTTAAACTTTATTTGAACAATATTATTATTTTGTTCAAAATCAACAATAAGAACAAGTTGAATACAGCCAATTATTTTTCGAATTAAATTATTATCATCTATTCAATTATTATCATCTGATCGAAAATTGAATTTAGTATGTTACATGCATGTTACCCTTACGATTTAATTACAAATTTCCGACATTCGTTTACCACTACCTTTAAAAGCATTTCAGTACTGCTTTAAAAAAAAAAAAAAAAAAATGTGTGTACATTCTTTTTCTCCTTCTTCCTTCAATCAACTAAGTTAAAACGATTTAACCAATTTCCAATTAAAAGGCAAGTTTTGACTATAAGTGACCGACGAATCGCGTCAATTAATTTGCGCGTGTTAATTGCCTAGTGTCTCAATTTTGGTACTATAGTTCGCTAGCAGAAAAAGTCGAGTAAATTGAATAGAAGAAGAAGAAGAAAAAGAAGAAAGAAGCGAAAACGAATAAGAAGAAAACGAAAAAAGCCAGCGACTTTTTACGTGACGGCTAGGACTATAAAATGGCGGATCCGTTGTTTTTGTTGTTCGTCTTTCAGCGGCAACGGACTGTGGAACTTTTTTCTTCCTCTCTTTTTGTAGCTAACTTCCTACCGTGGCGATCGAAACGCCGAGGGTTCGACGAAGAACCAGCCGTCCGAGCAGCCTCCACCTCCTGGTCCGTAAAGGAAGCAGGGAGAAGAAGCGGGACAGGTAGCCGAGACGCCCACAAACCTGTTTTACCTGTTATGTCTACCCCTGCCGACTCGGATGCGAGGCTCGTCCCGCGGCTGCACCGAGTCGGCCTCGCGCCTCGCTATTTGCCACAATTTTTTCGCCCCGTACTTTCGCCGTATTTTCGACCGAACTCGCGATTCGGCCAATGCCCATTTCCTGTCCTCCTCTTGAGTGAAGATCTCTGCGAAACGAGCTCAAGCTTTGATAAAGTTTCGCTGAATACTTGTCTACCTCGGGGAAACCAGGTGGTAAAAAATAAGTCGGATTGATGAAACTATTTTTGCCTTTTTATTTTGTGTTACCTTAACCAATAACAATAGTAAAATTATTGATTGGTATCGATTGGTGTCACGAAATAAACATATTTTATTATCAACACTCTGAACCGAATCCGGGGAGTTGAATGTGTAAATAATTGTTTACATAGAGAGGTTGCTGAAAAAGAATATTTGTGATATGTCGGAATGCATGAATATGAATGTACAGAATATTTGCATACAAAAATCTTTTAAATACATCCCAGGCTTAATTATTAATTAGACTCTTTGCAGATTATTCAACATTCAATCATTCAATTAATAAATTTTCAGTGATTTGACATTACTATGCTGAAATGTATAATTGACCAAACTGAAATATATAATTGACCAATCTAGACTCTTAATTAAACATTCTTGTTTGCAATACGTCGCGGACATATTTTCGTCGTTTGTTTGATTTTTCTTTCTTGATCTTTTTTTGCTCATTTCGATAAAGCTGTTGGTTGACGCAAATAGATAGGAGGAGTGGTCCGGTTCAGGAAACATTTCCTGCAGTTCCTAGTCCTGTTTTTATTCGTCCGCTTCCCAAGCCTGCCGTTCCTCTCGGTCAGATCCTTTTTCAGTTGACCAATTTGCATAATTGATTCCTTCGGGTCAAAGGGTTCCTTTTTGTCCGCGAAATTTATCTCGTTGGAGCGCGGAAAGTGTGTTTCGGAGTTTCGTGAATACCTAATGCTTAAGCCGGACCACCCTTCGCTCGTTTAACAGGAAATCCTCTTAATCATTGGTTAACGGGATGACTCACGTTGATCAATGTGTAGATAAAAAAGAAAGAGGCCTTCAAAAGCAAAAATCAATTATTCCATGACAAAACCACGTGTTTCAATTTGAAACACGAGTCAATAAGCACATATGCTGCTATTTGTTATTATTTCTTCTACGCTTCCAATAAGAACAAACAACACTAAAAATGTTTGTTTCTGAAATACTCCTTTCCTTAACTTTCTGCTGATAGCTTTCATGATAAGCTTTTGCAAAAGTCATCCACAAGCAGAAACTTTGTATCGATAATGCGTCGAGACGTAGATAGGAAGTTGTTACTTACGGATACAGCGCGCGATATTTGGTAAACTTTTTGTTCGCGTCGTATCCCTAAGAAAGAACGCGCTACAGATAAATACGAATGTGAATATTGTGGTAAACGTATCAGTGACCCGTAGATCCATCTTTTCAAGGACGCAAGGTTATCGGGTACGATATGTAAAATAGCCAACGAGCACTGGAAATTAAGTATATCGCGCCAACGTAAAGCGCTGTCTCTTCTTTCGTTCATTTCTTTTTTATATTTACTTCAAATCGTATAAAAAGAAAAAACGTCGTTGATTCAAACAGTCATTTCTTATTGTAATATTTTTTATAGAATATCAAGTTGTTAAATGCGGAAGGGCACATTCCGTCATAGATAAAAGTGGTAGAAAATTCATTACAACACTAGATCTTATAATAAAAAACGTAACTGGCGCCTCTTGTTTTAAAACTGACTATTTTATTTGGAACGGATATTTACTTTTTCTCTGCACGAAAGTGAAGGAGATGGCATTCTTGTAGTCTGAAAGTATAACGTTTTTATTTAAAAAACACCTTCTTTTCCATTCGCTGAGTGCGGGTTTTCACGTAAATTTACTGTTGCACAGTTTATTCATCTTGCAGAGTACGATTTAATCGCTTTTCATCCAAAACGAATGAGCATTAGGAGCATGTTATTTCTTGATGACAAGTCTGATAAGGAACTGATCGGAATTCCTGATGTTGACTTGGTTGCCAGTGAGATGATAATCCGAACGGTTTCATCTGGTACTTTATTTATGATGAATTACTTTTTTGATTCCAACTCTTTAATGAATATTGAGATAAATTGAAGAATTTATAAATTAACTATAATTAAGAAAGCAATGTAATCATTACTCTTTTGAAACACTATGCTTCATCAAAATTTACCAATTTCTTAAACTTTAAAGTATCAAAATAAATAAATGGTTTCTTTATCGTTAATCCTTTTTCCTCAACATTGTTTTTATCGACTTTTCACATAATAAATGAAAAACAAATTAAAAGAAGATAAATATATGTATATCATTTAAAAATATATCTTCGTCCATACTCATTGTATCAAAATTGATACGATAACCTCTTGCGATTATTGGTAAACGAAGAATTATACTCAGCAAACTACTGAAACACAACCAGGATTTGTTTTTATCGAAGCAAAAAGTTTGTCCTGTTATCGTTTGTCACCCAGCCTCTACTCGTCGGTAGCCCTTGTTCGTGAGTTTTAATCATCTTGACCTTCAGCCATTTGCAGTGCCATCTGTTGACGTAAATTATACGGGTGTGGACATCTACTTGAAGGAAACGATTGCTGACATTGCAGAGAATTATCTGAATTAGAACTCATCTTAAATTATTTACTTTGGATTTATTTACTACTATAAGAACTGTATTCGTTTTTATAGTAATTATTAGAAATTATTTAAAAACATATTCAAATGAAAGTAATAAAAACTTATATTTTGTTTAATCTTAAGCAAATTTAAACTTAAAATATTTTTGATCTTAAAATATTACTACGAAATTTTTGCGATCAAATACCGAAAATAGTTATCAATAACTTACTTCAATTCATAATTAATTTGTTAAGAAAAATATGTATTACGACTGATTTTTAAGCAATTTCAAATTTCAAACCGATTTCCGGAAGCATGCTGTGACTGGTCAATATCAGACTCCCTCAGGATTAATTTAATGTTTGAATGTCAGTTCCGTCCGGAAACCAGACAAACCCATACGGAGTACTCAAATAAGATGTATTCTAAAACAGATGTGCAAATATTACGGTCGATTTTTAATGTAGAAATACATCAAAAACAGAAAAAACAAATGAAATATTGTAAAATTATATTTATCTTCTATACGAGGTATCTTAGATCACCCCAGAAACATCTTTTTTTTCAACCAAACATTGCTAACTTGATATTAAAAATATCATTGTAAAAAAAGTTTTTTTTTTTTTTTAAATTATTCCTAATGTAACAATGAAATCGTGTTTTTTAAAATCAATATTAAAATCACGCTTAAAAATGTACTGACGCACGTATGATTCACATATGTGTCATTCGTGATGCCATATGCAAATTATGTTTAAGTATGGTCAAATGTAAAATACAACATTTACTGTTCACATAGATTAAATTTGTTGGTAACAAATGCCGTTTTTTGACGACTAATCAGAAAGACTAAAATTAAAAAACTTCGGGGATATTTTTACACATCTCAAACTCGTCATTTTGATTGTTACCGATCATTGAGGAATACCAGTATTCATTTTATTCGGATTAACTGTCATTAATTTCGACTTATCTAAAGAAACATCTTACATAGGATAGCGCGCAAACGTATACGACAGGAATTTTTCCCATACCACAGTTTTCTACTCACTGAGCCTTTTAATATTATCTTTATTTTATCATTTGCAACAGGACTGGATAGGAAGTGCAGATTTAAGTCACACAAAAGATATAATGAGCGTGAATTCGGGCCAGTGGAAAGTCGTCGAAGACGATCCATTGCGAGTGGTGAAAATGGAAAAGACGTGTTTTCGGTCGGGCGGCTTTTCTCCCAACTGCAAGCAGAAACGAAAACAAAAATGAAAAAGGACGGGAAATAAGAGAAGAATCACGGCAAACCAAAGGCCTTCGACGAGCGAAAATATGACTCATTGGAGCAGCAGGAAAACAAAAATTACGCCAGCCATTACGATGGCACTAGCAATTATCAATAACAGATCAATCGGAAGAGCGGATTCAAGTCGAAGGAAAAGTCCGCCGTGTCGTAATCTCGAAGCAAAAAGTTGACTTCGACACGTGTCGGTAAATCTGACTTCTGTTCAAAGTAGTTGAAAAAACGTAAGTTTTCTTTCTTCGTTTCTAATTCAAAGAGAAAAAAAAAACATATGAATCGTTATTGAAATGTTAACTATTTTTACAAGAAGTTTTAACAATCGTCATGCATCCTGATACTTTTAGAATAAATACTATAGTGTTATTATAAAAGTTGTGAAGGGCTGTAGTAAAAATTTTTATAAATTTAATATTTCTTCACAGCACTTTACAATCGTTGTAACTTTTCCAATAGTTTTCTAAAGTAAAAAATAGTTACTGTAACAATAATTTAAAGTTTTTGATGAGTATTAGAAATTTCAGCAACATTTCATATCTGAGCTATTGTGATCTTAACGTTTTTAATTATTTAACAACATGTCTTAAATAATCACTATAGGTCCACCTACAGTCACTATTCGACGAGCGTAAAACCAATACACAAATGTACATCCTATGTCAACAAGTCAATTCACTTTTCCGCTGACATATTTCAGGTAAGCCACTAAAAAAGAATAATTTAACCTGTCAACTAATTGCTGGCAGAACCTTCCTCGTCATATTAGGCCAACGGGACTTGTCCAAACATCGCGTTTCTTCCCCCATTCGCCCGTCGTCCCTTTTTTTCCGCACAAGTAAAAGCGTTTAGCAGGTAAAAGGGGCCCGATAGGTCATCCGCGATCCGAGGCAGATAACATCAGTGATGCAATAGCGCTTGCGTTACGTAACGCGCGGCGCATAAATACGGCGATCACTCAAGCCTGCTTCCCAGCAAACGCGCGCGCGTCAAAGTTTGACGCGGGAGTCTCACGGAGACGTGCGCTAAACTTTGACGCGCACGCGTTCGTTGTGGAGCCGGCTTAAAGCGCCCGATGAACGTGACGCGCGGCCTGCCGTTACGTCAGCGCTAAATGAGTCGAGACATTCGAAAATTTCGTGGCATTTTGCATTCGCATAGACGTTCGGCTAGAACGGCGCGCGGGGGTGAGGCGCGGCCGGAGAAGGGAACCCGAGCGGCCGGCGATTGCGGCGCGAGTGGCGCGAGCAGCGCCACTAGGAAGTGATGGGAATCCCGCCGCCCCACCCCTCGCTCTTCTCGCTGTCACAGTGCCGTCTGGTGTCCCGATTACCCGCGCGCGATCATCGGCCGCGCCGCGCTTCGACTATTTCCCTCGGCGCCGAGCCGACGGCGCCCCGCGATTCGCCCGGCACTCGGCCAATCGCTGCCTCTCTCTGCCCCCTGTCGCCGAGACTTCGCTCCTTGACTCGAGACAGGGCCGCATTTGCGGACAACAAACACCCACAGAAATCACGCAGAGAGCATTCTGTCAACTTTTTTTCCCGCGTGTCGACGCTTCGGATCAACGATGAATATCAATCCCGTTTGCGAGAATAAGACTCGGTGTCGTGAGGATTTTTCCTAACTGGAAAATGAAATGTATTGGCATCACGAGTCGAAGGCAATTTTGTTTTTCTTGATAGTAAAGATATCGTACTTAATTCGACAAAAATAACTTTTATGATAGCAGCCCTTCGAGTTACCCACTTAAAATTCATTTTTTTCCCCCCCGTTAAGTATTTTTCTAATTAACGTTATACTGAGAAAATACCATGAAATACAATCTCTGATTAAATTTTGAATACATATTATTTATTGTAATATAATTTTCTAGCAGCGTCAGGACTTTTCTTGAGCGCGCTACTTAAACTTTTAAGCGTGCTATAGAATATTGCCTACACTATTAGGATTTACATTGGCACATGTATATGCATCAAAATTCAGTCAATGATTGTAATTTATGTAATTATTTTTTTCTTAGTTTAAAATGGATGGTTTTTACACATTGTTATGCACATTGTTGAATAATTTTATTTGTTTATTATTTATTTATGAATATCGTAATTTTAACGGTACTTCTTGTAACATGCACAATTTTATGGTGTAAATCAACATTGGACTAATTACTAATTAGCAATTATTTTACCGTACATTTTAGTGAAGTAATTGCTAATTATTAATTGGCCCAACACTGGTGTAAACGATAAAATATCATATTTTTTTTACTTCAACTTCTGACATTACTAGATCTCTGTTTCGACCTACAAACACGTTAGAAATTACAGAATCTGCTCAATATCATTTTCTCTTCGTTAGGTGTAGTACAAGGTGCATGTAATAATAATTAACTAAATATCATTTTACTATAAGTAAAACTGATCAGCTAATAAATATAAATAACCAGTGCTTCTATTAAAAGTTTTTTTATTTATAAACTCATTATAATAAAATTTTATATTAATGAAAAATAAAGAAGAGCACTTAATGCAACAGCGTAACATTAGATTTATGAGCGTGTTTCTATTAGTGATTGGCGCCAGACAAAAATTGCAACTCTGGACTCGTTTTTCTGGCAAAGTTTTTTCGAGCTGGTATTCACAATTACTCAGTATCAATAAGACATTTACATCATAGCTTACACATGTGTCACAGCCAGTCTCATTTTGATTTTTCTCCACGTTTTTGCAACTTCTTCAAATTGAATATTTTTTATTACGAAAACGTCACATTTGACTGTGTTACATAATATAAAAAATCCGAGCTTTTTGAAATATTCATTCCAGGAAATATAACGCTCGTACTTCAGTTGTCAACATTTATGAGAAGACGTTTTTCATAACTTTATTCACAATAATTAAGTAATTCATTAAGCATTGCATAAGAAGATACATTCGACTATCATTAGAAACATAAATAAATAAATAAATGAATAAATAAAAATAGTACAAAGTGAAGTTTATAATAAAAATATTTAGCGTACGTACTACGATTATTATATGAAATAGGGGTGGAGATATATTTTATACAAAAAATGTTGAAATTCCTAACGAAGGCATGAGTAAAAACTAAACTTGTCAATAATAATTAAAAAAATTATTAATATTAATACTACGAAGTTTGAAAGAAAAATAAATTCAAAGAACGGCGCTAGTTTTTTACACCACTCGCCCTCTGTCAGAAGCGAAATCGCGCGTTCGATCGGCGATCCGCGCGTGGTCCGATTTGGCGCGGGAAAAAAAGCGCGCGCGCGAATAAAAACAAAGCCCCATGGCAGGACGGGATATTTGGCGCGCGCGGCCCTGCGCCGCTCGAGTCGGCGGCGGCGGCGGCGCGGTGGAGGTGGCAAGGCAACCTTCCACTCGACACCGCTCGACACTTCCTCCTCGGTTGGGCTCGCTCGGCGCGACGCTCTCGGCGCGCAGTCACTCAGTCCCGCTCAGTGAGTCGCCCTCGCAACTGCTCGTGCGGCTCGCGTGGCGCTGCTATCCGGTGTGTTGTCAGACACGAGCCAGCGGGATCAACCGCGAGCGCCTGTTTTCAACATCTGCCAACGCGCCGCCGCGCTTCGCTTGGGATTACCATTAGTGCGACAAAGATAGACAGAGAAGACAATCCGCCAACGTTGGCCCGTAATGACGTGCACCATTCGGCCGCGCCGCCTCACTGGTGAACACGCGCGTGTGCCAGCGCCTAGTGATTTCACAAACCTGCCCTAGTGATATCCCGTGGTTCGCGATTAGACGGCAACAAGAGCACCGAGAGAGATAGACAGAGAGGCACTGTCGAACAGATTGTTATTTGTGACAACGAGAGTGGATTAGACCGGACGGACGAGTGGATACGATTAGCCGGCGCCGAAGCTCCCATCCTCGAGGTATTTGTCCTTCTTTATCACCGTCTTGCGCCCCGTCCTTGTCGGCCCCCCGCGCCCGACAAGGACACACGAATCCTCGCCGGAAAATACGCCGCCGCGATAATGACCTACGCGCCCGCTCATTCGATTTGCGCTCACGTGACCGCGCCGATTAACCAACTTTCCGCGGATCTCTTGTTCCGTTTGAAGAAGATTGGACAGAAGATTGGACACAATTGGTAGAGAAAAAGGGGATGTAAAAAGCAGGCGGAAAAGTACCGAAACGTTGGTACCAAAGTAAATGGTGAAGAAACAAAATTTGCCCCGAGTTATTTATAATATTAAAGAATAAAGTGAGTAAACAAATAACTTTTTCGGATAACAATGGTCGAGTTTTTTACGTTCATTTTTGAATTGTTGTGGCAGTATGAATATGTTGACATTGTTGTAACGTTGTTATTGTTTATCTGATTTACATTATAAAGGAGAATTGAAATGTATTTATTATTCACGCAAAATTGAAATTTATGTTACGTTTCGAAAGTGCTCTTTTATTGTTAAATTAATTTAAAATTACGGCGCGGCAAGTGGAATCGTCCGTTAATCATCGCTTTCGACTGGCGCTCCGCGTTTGGACGGTAGTGAGCTCGCCGGTTGTGTATCAGCCGCCGCTGTGACGTAATCGAACGCTTAACAAGTTTACCGTAACAGTTTTATGTAATTTAATGAAATCCGAAAGTGTCGGGCAATTTCATTCTCATAACCGCTGATATTTATAATTCACGCGACCAACGACGAACATGTTGAACCGATGACTGGGATTTCAGTCGTTTGGCTTTCCTCGCTGGCGATCGAGTTGTCGGCGTGCACGGAATACAAAATTTTCGTCAGTTCAGCGGTCAAATCGGTCTCAATAAAAGAATAATGGAGCTTCGTAATTTTATTGTTATGTTTACAAAACGATCATACTCGTAACCAAAAATAACTCTTTATTTGGATTCAGTTATATGATACTCTTTGATTTACATCGCTATGAAATTCACCACGTGAAAATATCAACACCCGTTGAACGTTTGAAAATTTTATAAAAAAATTTAAAATATACATGTTTACTTAAGATTTATTTGACGTATATTATGTATGTACTTTGAACTTGTTTTTGAAATATACTTCAAAATTTGTTTACATTTTTTCGAACTACAAATGTTGTGGATATTTCCACGTGGAACAGTTCCAATACAATTGATTTACACGATTTCCACTTCACTGAAACTTTCAATAATTTTTTCAGATAATTAAAAAATTATCATTGAATATTGTTTGATTTAAATATATTTGAATTGAGTTAACCGGGTAATTCTTTATTTTAACTATTATTATAGTTTACAGTTTTGTTTGTTTTTTTCATTTCTCTCTTTTTGTTACTCCTGGGAGAAAAAAAGGACGGTGAAACTGCGGTGCGTTGAAAGAAAAACGTTACATAAATAAAGTCATCACTTTTGTTGCCTCGTTATCTCATCAATTGACAAAAAAGAATTGCCAGGCAAGAAAGTTCGTTTACAATGTTGAATACGCGAAAAATCTCTCCTTTTACAAAGTCACTGTTACCACTGCTGCAGACGATAACCAATCTTATCTCGCTGCTAATAAAAAAATGTATTAACTTTTCAGTCAAATATTCAGTTTGAATACATTTGTAATTATCGTAAAAACGTTTGCGTTTATAATGGAACAATTATTTCCCTGGTTTAATCTCGAAACAGTTACAGATTTGTTTATTTCTTATTTTTAAATACTTTTCTGTACTCTCATTAGATATAAAAATACAACATTAATAATATTTTATAATAATATTTTACTGTTTTTGTTGTAATTCCTTTTAAAATGTTAAAATTATCCTTTAAAAACGTATAAAATTGATCATAAGTAAATTTAATTGAATTGATGTTTCAATATTTTTAAGTAAAACATACAATGAAGCACTTACATGCAATTTTTGCAAATTACTTCAGTCATAGTATAGATTAAATTTGAGTCGGTAATTATTTTTACGTCAATTGTAACCAAAATCAATGTTCAAAGCGCACATTTTCGTTTAATACAAAAATCAGCAGCTTGTTTTTACGTTGCATGTAAATTGACATTCAAAAACAATTATGATAACTCGACGTTTCTAGCAGTGACTTTTTTTTTGTTGAGAACAAAATGTTGCTTCTTCGCTAGACCGTCTCACGCAATGATTTTATAGAAAGTCCGATTAAATGACGCTTATCCGCGCCGATAATGACAACTTCCTCGCGACACCGTTATCACTAGTCTGCCATTCCTCGGTGTGGATTACTTTTTCGATAAACAACTTTTATCGCCATCGAGTGATATAACAATTTCGTCGCCGACGTCCGTAATTAATGAAACGTGATTGATTTTATACAATCGAGCAGTTAACGTTCCATTTATAACAAATTACGTAACGATTCGCGTACAATTACACTCACAAAAATCTTTAACTTCATTGAAGAATCACTAAGTTTTGCTATTATTTTCTTCGATTAAAACCTAATTTTACCCTGTCAAAACATTTTTTCTTGGTTTAATCACTTAGTATCTTGGATCAAAGAAACTTTTCTTGGCGCAAGAAAATTTATTCTTGGCAAAATATCAAGATACATTTTGTCTTGAACCAAGAAAATTTTTCTTCGCTCAATGCATCCTTTTTTTGAGTATACTATCAATATATTTATACTTATAATTAGCAGACGCGTAAACAATATAATACGACATATGAAAACTTTAAAAGTGGAGAAAAAACTGAGAATGAAAAAGAAAATTCAAACCAAATTCAATTAAAATGAAAATCAATTGAACTTTTTTAGTTTGTGGTTGTACAACTATTTTATGTTGTAATAATTACTAAATTTCTCCTATTTGTAAATTTGCTGATTTTTTATGAATGAATTTATTTGAATGTGGGGAACAACCCTAATGTTGTTGTTTTAAAGACGAATTATTTATATTCAAAAAATAATTTCTAAAATGATTTTTTTCTTCTTTCTTACACAAAAACTAGCGAGAAGTACTTAATGAGGTAAACATTTATAGCGGAAGCTTTTTACAATATTTCCTAGTTTTTTGTGACGTATGACTGATGGAAGAAGTGACAGCGACTTATTCAGAAATTCTTCCAAGTTTGAATGTACTGATAGAAAAAAAGAGAGAAAAAAAAACGTAGGAAATTTCTTGCGCATTGAATTACAATTTCATCGAGTCCCAAATCTCAAAGTTGACTTTTCAGTTTGTCTTCTGAATCGTTGCCACTCGATTTGAAACGCCAACGAGGAAATTGATTTTTGCTTGGCTTAATTCGCGATCCAACGTGCAATTTGCATATAAATAACTTGGATTACTCGCAGACGATTTCCCGGCGATAAGCGGCAGGAATGTCCGACGCGTCTTTCCCAATAACAATTAGCAGGCATTGTTTATCGCCGAGTCTCGCGATCTAATCGAAGACGGCGGCCGATAATGGCGCAACCTTTAGCTTCGCACGATGGACCAGCCGAAACGCGACGGCTGGATTTTCGTCGGTCGCGCCAACTTGTTACGCAAGCGGTGCGCCGATGGAACGTGCATTACCCGAGATCGATCGAGATATCATCGCCACACGTAGTATTCCACGCGCGTCACGAGCTGCCTTTAAATGGCCAATTAATGGACGTTTTCGCGGCCGCGCCGAGGGTTCGCGCTCGCTCGAATCTGGCACAGATTCGCGCGCGCTCTTGCTCGCGTGGAATTTCATTTCGACGCTTTATTAGAAAAGCGTATTTGCGACGTGTATGCGCGAGCTATCGAAAGCATCGATGGATAATACTGGCGTTGGCTTAATAATTACACGGGGAAATTGCGCTTAATAATTGCTGCAACATTTGCATATCAAAAGTAGGTGAATTCGCGTATGCGTGGCGAAATTTGTTATCATTAATGTAATGTTGTCTTTTGCTGTTTCGACCTCCAATATTTTCTTTTTTTTTTTTCTTTGTAACGAAATGTACTTGAAAATTTTCAGTTAAATAAACAAAAATGATATAAAATCTAATCCAGCAACGTAAAACTTAAAAAAAGATATTTTCCAAATAAAAATATAGTAATATCAACAATAACGATTTCCACTTGTAAAAGGAAAAAAAAAGTTACACATTTCTTGCATGTATCAACATAATCGCTCGTTCGGTGACTCAGTGGATGATTCGACAAATTTTTTCAACGCCGAATATTGAAAAGAAAAATTACCTACATATTTTTATATATAATAATTTAAAGAATCTACCTTTTTTTTTGTCAATTTTCAACAACAAAAAATAATGAAACAACACTCGTCATGCGTCGAAACTTTCGGTCGACATTTCACATATTATCTCTTCTTTTTCTGCTTCTCGAGTTGATAAAAAAGGAAAAAAAAATTCGATTCAATATTCATCGATTTCGAAAAACGAATACAACTCGAGCGAAAACGACCACTTGTTCAGCCCTATTCGTGTTGCGACAAAAGTCGTTGTTTCGCGTCATTTGACGGCAATTTATGCTAATCGATCGGCGCCTCGGGAATGTCAATAAGGAAGGATCCGCGGCGCATCCTCTTTCTCGCGTTACGCAACGGCGTTCTCGCGATTCGGGGACAATTACTGGCCGGCTCGGCTGGATTACGCAAAGCGAGTCGCGCGGCCAGTGGAAGTGTCATTAACCCAGATTTCGATGCGCTGATGATGCTCGACGGAGCAGCGCGTGAGGCAACGGTCGTGGCATTTTGGTTTTGAAATAAGCGCCCGTGGAATTCGGCCCCCGGGGCATTGTTCGCCGCCGAAAAATTGATTAACATTCCGAAGATGATCGATTTCGTACGCGCGGAAATTGTTCAGTCACTCGTAACGTTAATTGTTCCGCCGAAGACGCGGAGGAAACAAAAATGAGCCGGGTATTAAGCGAAGGATTTACCGGGCGAACGAGAAAGGAATGTTTACGGCGCGTTTTAGACTTCATTTTATTTCTTTCTTTCTCGCTTCTTTTCGTTTGTATCGAGACCGTTGCGTCGTAACGTGGCGCTATTTACGTCGCAGAAGCAGCAAAAGTTTTTAACAAACGTGTCATATCGTTGACTTACGACCGGGTCGATTTATTAAAATTCACCTTTTAAGTAGTACGTGGTCGAAATAGAACAC
>JABFOV010003547.1:0-16103 GCA_022817685.1 Aradophagus sp. ZL-2020
TTCATTGCCAGTTTGAGAATGGGGGTTTTTCATTGCCAGTTTGAGAATGGGGGTTTTTCATTGCCAGTTTGAGAATGGGGGTTTTTCATTGCCAGTTTGAGAATGGGGGTTCTTCATTGCCAGTTTGAGAATGGGGGTTTTTCTTCCCAGTCATCGATATGTAAAAAGCGAGAAAAATAACAAGACAGCTGTTACGAAAAAACTACGGCGATGCGTTGACGATTGCCGACTTTTCTCGCCAACTTTTCTCCTTATGCACCGAGGCGCCCGGGAAAATGGCCGTATAAACTTCACCTGTTGTCATTTCGTCGCCGGCAATCGAATCCCGGCAAATAATTCAGCATACAATATCGCCGGCTGACCGGCGTTGGCGCATCTTTTCACCGTGCACTTTTGCCCCGCGCCCTTCGCTGCCGCCCACTTTTTCCCGCTCTTCCATTTCGCGCGCTGCACTTTTTACATCCGTTCGGCCGAACGGGATATTGCAAAATATTCGGCATCGATCGCCGAGACAAAAACGAGGTCCGCCGATGATGCCTGACAAGTTTGAATAACGCGACGGCATTAAGGAAATTGGGCATTTTCGGCGGCTTTTTCGCGCCTTTTGACCCCGCTTTTAGATAGTTTGACTATTTTTGTTCGCCGATATATTTTTAAGCTTCGGATCGATTCTTTCGTTTGTAGTCGCATAAAGTTTACCTTCACTTTTTTCTTTGTTCAGTTCATTCATTGTATTTAATTTATTCATTTCGTTTAATTTATTTTCAGTGTTTTCTTGAATTTTTTTTATCGCTTTTCGTTACTCGACTGTAGTTATAAATGTAGTTCGGCTGGCTATTCGAGCACGAATGCGAATTTGTTCTTAATAAAACCCAACTGATTTATTTTGAATATCAACGGGTAGTTTTTGTTAGTAATATTCAATTTCAAAAGCCGACTCAATATCCCTCTCGAATGCTTTCCGGGATGCTCGACCACGAAGAGCGATCTTTAGTATTCGCGTTCGTCAATATTCGTTAAAATCCATTGCCGATCAATAATGTTAATTTCTATTTGAAATATACGCGCGCTGTTGTTACATTTGATGGTTACTAATTACTGGAAATCCCGCGCGTTCGTATTTGCATCCGAACAAGCATCCGAAAAAGATGAATGTCTAAAATTGAATGCTGAAATTGGTCCAATTTATTTTTAGTTTCGCCGCGAACGTATATTTTCATTTCAAGTCACGAAAATATATTTTGCAACCGAAGATATTTTTAAATTGGAACGCCGAGTTTCATAATGCCGAGTTAATCAATTGTGATAGAATTTGTTAAATTACAATTTTAAGTGGCACGTCCCTTTGAATTAATTTTAAAAATAAACAGGTTATCATGTTTTGTTTTAATTTTAAAATTATGTTGTTCAAACACGACACGGTTTAGTGATCAGTTGAGCATGATGCCACATTCGTCGTACTCTATTATTGCGATTGAATAAATATATTATTAATATGAATATAATTCATTTTTTCGGTTAAATTTATTGTCGCATAATTATTGCCAAATGCAATAATGCAATGTTCAAATAAATACAATTAAATTTATATTATTACTACCAAAATATTCGATGATAATAATGCTCGTCTATTAACGTCAATGAGGATTGAAAAATCGACTTCAATACGCGAATTAAATTTCCCGACACCTTTAAAAACGTGCTTCAAAATAAATTGATTGTACTTTAATTAAAGTTCGACGCTCGTAATTTATTCAGTCGTTGATAATCGATTCCCCGATCAAAGTTCAAACTTATCGGCAAGTTTCTCAAAAAAATGCGAACAGTAAGATCCAATTTGTCGATGAATCGCGGCAATTTCTCACAAATCGGTACTGAATTTCAATGAAGATAAAGAGGGGGGGGGAGATGAATTTTTATAAACTTTTATTATTACGCTCGGAGTTGTTTGCGTGAAACGTTCATTTTCGAGAGCAAACGCGCCGTCGAAAATAAAATCTCGACTGGCTAAGCGTTAATTTTCCCCGGAACCGACCTTTCAACCCTTATCAAAATTTCCAATACTTCCATCGAGCCATGATACGGGAAATCATACAAAATTATTTAAACTTGGCTCGTTTCAAACGATTAATTATACAGAAACAACTTCCTTCGAATTAATTAATTATTAAAAATACATACCACAAAAGAATGTAATTCGAAATATAATCTTCTCAAAGTGTTCTCAATAGTGTTGCTTCGTTAATAATTCAAACATTGTACGAGGCATAAAAAGCGCCGAACGGTTAGTTGTAAGAGGATTAAATCATTTGAATAACTCTGTAACGACGAAACAGTACAATTTAATAAATGAATATATATATAGATATTATTTCGAAAATAATAAAAATATAACATATTTTTTTTTATAATAAAAAATATACACATAAAATATTACAGTGATATTTTTGCAAATCATTCAACGTTATTCTATAAAAATGATTAAAAATGAAACGACTTGTTTTCTCCTCGCTTTTTTACCTTTACCAAAATTTAATTGCAAACAATCGAATGATCGAACCGCAATGTCAGGAGTAAAATTTTAATTTCGCGCGGCGCGTACATGAAATTCGGACTTCGTAAAATAAATTGGATGTAAATAACGCGGGGATGAAAAATTGCTGGGGGAAAATGAGCAAGCCGAGTTTGCGAGCTGCATTCTATTGAAACACTTTGAATAATATGTTAACGAGTTATTAAAACTTGGCCAAGCTTCCGCAATTGAAACGCGACGCGCTCCCGGCGTCGACGTACAAAGTTGCGAAAAACATTGTCATATTAGTATCGAATTACATGCCGGTTACGTGCAAATGCATTATTCGCCGGCTTTATTTCCGTCATTCAATTTGCCAAGTGATTCTGCTTTGTGTTTTTGGGATTTGCGATTATGTTGGCTTTGAATGAGCAAAGTTGAAGAGAATTTTTCTTAAGTGATTGAAGATTAGTTGCAAACGCGAGAGGAAACGCCAACGAAAATGTTTCGCGAGAAATTATTCGCACTGAACAATCATTTCAGCGTAAGTAATGTTAAAATAAAGAAAAAAAGAACAGAAAAAAGAAATTATTAAATATTTTTAATAAATCATTTTATGCAATTATTAATTATTGTAACAATTTGAATGAATATTTTAAGTAAAAAAAAATTTTAATATTTGAAATTCTATTTAATTATAAATGTTATCGATGTAATTTTTTCGATGTAATTATTCAATTTATCGATGTAATTTTTTCATTTTTCTTTCCGAAAATAAAATTATATATATGAAATTACATTCCAATAAAAAATAAAACGTAATCGTTTATTGAGCACAAGCATCCCTCTTTGTTGTCAGTATTATTAACGTTATTCTTAAATTATTATTAACTTTTCACGAGTCAATGAATATTCATATCCTGAAATTATTAAACAATAATTTGTTAACATTATCATATCGAATTCAAACTTTTCACTTCATCGCAAGAAATTCAACATTAACATCGAGAACGAAAATCAACCTTTATAAATTATTTATCGTTCATAATTAGCAATATTCAACCGATTATTGCACGCCGATTTGCTATCGATAATACAACTTTTCACGTTCGACGTTCTATTAATTATCAAACGTTTAACATTGTTCAATTATCGTTATCATCAATTTCTTATTCAACTACAAACATCGTTGGCAAACACGTGCCGCGCGTCAACGAACATTATATTCAGCGACTATTCTCTTTCGTTCTCAACTTGTTGCCTTTTTTTTCTACATTTCCATTTCACTGTACATCTCGCGAACATTACAACACATGATTCGCCACGAAATCAATTTATTTTATTCCGGCGCGTGTTGCCGCAAATACGGCAGTTGTATTAAAATTGGAATAGTTTGATGCCACGCGAATTAACTTTGCATGGCCCGGTTTTATTTGGAAACAAATTTAAATATCGTCCCGTCCTTCTCGTTATTAATTTCAATGCTTTTGTTTCGCGAATAATGATTGATTCACAGTCGACCGGCAAATGAGATTAACGAGTCGCGGAATGCGATGTAAAGAGCGAGCTAAAAAAAAAGTGTTTGCGTTTCTCGAACAAATAATTGTTGTTGCGTGCCACGTTTGCCCGGATGCTCGGTTTTTCGTTGCGTTATCGATTTCGAAAACGCGACCGTTCTAAAAGGTCGTTCCATTTTTCAACGGCAATTAATTTCAGTCAACAGAAACGTCAACGGTAGAAAACGAAGGCGTCGGCGATGCGTGTGTAAGGTTAAGGAAAAAGGATTTAAACAGCAACTTATGTTTGGCTGAAAGAAACAACGTGAAAATCAAGTTTTTCCGGTATATTTTTGTATGAAAAAATTGCGAAATTTGATCGTTTCGTTAGGTGAGTGTTTATAAATTGTTTTGGAAACAAGTGAAGCAGATGTTTTGAGAAATAATATTTGGATGGGTGACACATGAAATTTTTGACGGTAGTAGTAAATTTTATTTGTTAATAATAATCCATGTCAAGCAAATTTTATTAAATCGAGTACACATATTTATATAATCACCATGTTCAATACATTCATTTTTTCGATCTACTCTTTTATCTATATGTATATGTACAAACAAACAAAAAAATATATAAATATACACGTACATTCTTCTGACATCAAATTGCGAATGCAATTGAACGAAGAAAAAAAAGCAACGAAGAGAAAGAAAAAAAAACGAAATTCGACAACAAATTTCGATCAGGGGAAAGTTTTTTGGCCGTTGATCCACCGGCGTTGTCTCCGGAGAGCAAAAGTGATTCCTCGTTCAATAAGGAAGCATGACAAGCGTTAATTTTAAGACACCCCGCACGTGTTCGGAAAAGTGAGAGGCGAACAAAAAGCACGAGGAAAGGGAAACAACTCGTCCCCGTGACGGCGCTTACATTTCTTTATTTTAAGGAAAATAGACGGCAAGTTTATTTGACGAAACGCGCTCCTCCTCGTGAAAGCAAAAACACTCTTTTTCGTCACTGAAATAATTAGGGGGAAATAATCCGCGGCAAGTTTTTAACGAGGTTTCTTACAACAATATTAACTCTTCGTCTTTTCTTTTTATTCTTGCCTTCAAAAATTACTTTATATCGCAGATTCAGCATTTTTTTTATACCGGGTCTGTCAGACCCATATGATCATTTCAGGATTAAGACGTAGTACCCAAGCCGAATTGATTTAATGGAATAAATTTCACAATTTTAAAAAAAAAGTGTGTTTAAAACAGTGTTGGGCTGATTAATAATTTAACAATTTCTTGAATATACATTTCAAATACTAGAGTAATTGTTAATTATTAATTAGTCCAACATTGGTTCGAATGGTGATTTTTATAAGTCGATGCACAAGTATCAATTTTCGTCTTTTCTTGTCATTCTTGCTTTCAAAAATTACTTTATATCGCAGATCTGTTTTTATACCGGGTCTGTCAGACCCATATCATCATTTGAGAATTAAGACGTAGTACGTGAGAAGAATTGATTTGATGGAATAAATTTCACAATTTTTGAAAAAAAAGGTCTGTTCGAATGGTGGTTTTTATAAGTCGATGCACAAATCTCAATCAACGTTTAAAAACTGGACCTTCCATTTCGAGGGAGCGTAGAAAAAAGGGGAAGGAGGGATTGAATTTGGCCGGACCTGTGAAAACATTTTCAGTCTGTAAGCCAGCAAAAACGTCTCCAGAGGGCAGAAGTGATTCCGCCGTTCCGTAAGGGCGTATGACGAGCGTTAATTTTGGACCACCCGGCAATATGATCGTAAAACGAATAAGGGAAATAAGAACGAGTGCCACTGGAACTGAAGACGAGAAAAAGGGAATTTCGTTCGTCTTCGATGTATTTCCTGGTTTAATTAATGTATTTTTGGAAGCATCGCAATTTATACGCATTCATACATTTTCGTGCAAACTGAATGAGATAAATATTTTCGTTTACTGCTAAAAAAATAAATGCGTTAATTAATGTCATGAAACTGAAAAAGATTTTGACATTTCGTTTCGCAAATAATTTTTCTTCGAATAAACATAAATATAAATAAATAAATAAATAAATAAATATATAAATTTTTTTCTTCATAAACATAAGTTTTGGATTTCAAACAGTAAATGAAAACTTCGAGAAACAAGCAAGAAGCAAAGTTTGAGAAAAGTTTTCTTAATGGAAAAATTCAATATTTTTACTTCGGGTTGTTTTGAAAATATGTTTGTCTTGCTGTTTCGACATTCAAATTTACTTTCAAATAAACGTGTGTTTTTCACATTCTTATTCCAGATAAACAAATGTCACTTTAATTTTCTTATTTTTCGGGTCGGTCAGACCCATGTGATGGTGTAAGGGTGGAAATTGAAGTATTACATTTGATTAATTATTTGAAATTCTTTTGTTCCAGGTAGGTCCAATGATGTGGGTCGGCAACTGGTGAGTGATATTTTTATAAATTTAATTTTACCACAACGTTTTAATGGTGCTCTCATCCTAAAAACAAGTTGTAAGTTGATGATATTGCTAAATTGTAAATGTTAATTACATTTAATTAATGTTAAACAAAAATAAAACTTACTCTTTGATTCACAAATATCAAACAAAAACGTCCCTAAATCGATTAAAATTATTGGAATCTTGGAATTTTTTCACAAAAGTCTCGATTTAAATAAATAACAAGTCAATAACTAATCATCTTACAACCAGGCCGATCAAATGTCCCTTAAACCTGTTCGAATATCAAAAGAAATATCCCGAAATCCTTCAAAACCGTCTCTCTCACTCCCGGACCACCCGCACCATACCGCCCCGCGTGAAAAGCATCGTTGAATCAAAGTACCCGCGAGCAGTCGACACATCTAAAAAAAAAAAAAACAAGAAAAAAAGGCAGAGAGCACCATCAGTCGCGAGCGAGACAGAACGAAAAGCGAAAAAGGACGGTCGAATTCGAAGCTGTAGGGAGGAGTGGGGGGGGGGGAGCTTGTCTCCATATTCGAGTTGTAAGGTGCGGAGTAGCGAGTATTGGCTGGGAAGGGTCGGCGTATCCAGCCTCGCCGTTCTTATAATGTTTTTCCAGGATAAATGGGCTTTCCGCCGGGCGAGATGATTCTATGGGGTTTCGGTAGCCATGGCAACCCCATCGAGCGGCCGGGCGTACGCGCCGCGTCCCGGCGAGCTCGCGCGTAAAGGAATCGCGCGTGCGGCCGGGGCGCGACCCGGGACCCCCATAAAAACGAGCCGCGCGAAAGGCATTTCACGTGAACTGAGACCGCATGGGAATTGGCGAGGCACCCCACAAATATGAGCCAGCAGCCTTTTACGTTGCGACCCGAGTTCCTTTGCCTCTTAACCGACGTCACTGTCTCGGCCCCGAAGACGCTTGGCCCGCGGTTGAGGGGGGAGGGCTGACGCACGAAACACGAGACGGAGTAGTGGGGGTAGGTCGGTTTGTGAACGTTGGTGCTCAATTTTTTTACATTTTTAGGAAACTGTTAGGGGAGGGGGAAGGTACGAAATGATGGCCGGAGGGAGAGGGCAAAGTCCGTTTTAAACTCCGGCGGTTGGTTTTTGTAATTTCAGGGGTATTAACCCACGGACGTCCGTATGGGTCTGACAGACCCGAGCGAGCATGGGTGGAAAAACAATATTTATATACATGAGATGAGAATGACGATACACGTGAAGTCATTTGCCAGTTAAAATAATCCTTTTCGACAAAGTAGAGAAATATGTGATTAAACAGTATAAGTTTTTCTGAATGAAATAAGGTTCCACGACAAGTAAAAAATGAACTTTTCTTCATTCTTAGATAAGTAACACCGTAACTAGTAATAAAAGCTTGAAAAATCATCTTAATTTACTACTTTTGTCTATAAGAGAGAGGGTAACACGATCGAAAGGGGGTGAAGAAGGGGGGGGGGTGACACGAAATATCAAAGGGGCGAAGAGGACGAAGTCAACGTTAAACTCCGGTGCTTAATTTTTTATTGCGCCGGGTGCGTACGCGTGGCGCTGGGGTCGTTAAAAAAACACAGCGACAGGGGGCGTGCGAGTGGTCGCGGGATCATTGTCATATTTTGCAGGCGCGACTGCGATAAGTGGCTGCGAATTAGTTTTGGCTCGTGCATCAACGGCCACCCACGCAAGGTGCCCTCATCTGCTTCTAATATGGTCAATGAATGCCGGGAGGAGTGCTCGAGTTTCGTTTCGTTGGGGTTAGTTTTAGGTCAAGTTGCGGGTGAGTCGGGGTGGCTCGATCTTACAGAACTTTTGTTTCAATTCATTGGAAAGAAATGAATACGTCGCACGCTGTTATAAGTTTATGAATTTAGGTTTAAAACATTTTAATTGTCAATTTAGCTACATTTTTGATAATAGGTAGTAAATTAATGCAGTTCAATAATTTTAACGTCGAACGAGGATAAAGCTATTTTTAATACGATATTAACGTTAGAATTATTGACAATTTATGTATTATTAATTAATCAATTATTGATTATATCATTCGAAATAAGCATGATAAGAATTAATATTTACGAACAAAAGTAGTTTAAAAAAAAATCCTTGAATTGGATAATAATTTGTATTTCATTCCTGAAGCATCCGAGTCCATTTCATCTCGGTCGGAACAAAAAATTTCGCAAAGCAATACTCGCATTCTTTAATCGTCGATAAAAACGTAAAATAACGGCGGTACCAATTTACGGCGTCGCAAAGAAAACCAAAGTGACGGAGAACTGGCCGCGAGGAACAAAAAGTGCAAACAAAGTACATTACAACAAGACACCGTTGTCGCGAAAGCATGTAATCCGTTTTAACCGGTCGATTGCGCACTCGCTTTAACTTTGTTAAAAAGTTATAAATTTTTCATTGAAATATGGCAAAGTGCATTTTACGAGCACCACAAAACGCGTAACAATACCCCCCCCCCCCTCTTCCTCTTCCGTCGATATCCTTGAATTCATAAAAATTAATTCGCCCGCCGCCCATCTGCAAACGCCATTTTATCCCGCTCGCGTGTATTGAAAATGTAAAATGTTAAGCTCCCAACATCACACGGTGACGGGCGCGCGCGCGTGCCGTCCCTTCATAATAGAATCGACGTTATTTCACTTAGAATTTCGATTGTTATTTCAGCAATCCATTTACAACCCTGTATACGCATTCCGTGGAATTCTTCTTAAGTGAGAGAAGAAAAGTAATAGCCTAAATAGCGACCATTCATTTAATCCGGCATAAATATTCAGCGGGTAAATTTAAATCAATGTTTAAACAACGGCAGAACCTTCGGCGGAACAAATGCTGAAACGCTCATGAGGAATTTCGCAAACAAGATGAAAAAGTCGAGAGGAGGAAAAATCTTTGCGATTCGTTCTCATACGCGTGGAAATGTTTTTTTATGCTTTTTAATATATTTTGTAATATATTAAGTTTTTCTATAAACAATTATTAAATAATATATATTTTTTCATATATGGAATATATAATATGTATATAATTTATAGTGTATACTTCTTATATATATTCTTATAGATTGAATGTATGTCTTGGACATTTTTATAAATTGTTAGAAATGAAAATTATCAAATCCCCCCTATCATTTTTTTAAAATAAAACGTAACCGAAACAATTGTATCGGCAGACTTTGATTTGACGATTTTTCAATCAACGGCGGGATTTCAAATTTTATTCGTGCAAAACAACTGCGCGAGAA
This sequence comes from Aradophagus sp. ZL-2020, assembly GCA_022817685.1. Lineage (NCBI taxonomy): Eukaryota > Metazoa > Arthropoda > Insecta > Hymenoptera > Scelionidae > Aradophagus > Aradophagus sp. ZL-2020. Next base: position 9,741 of record JABFOV010003547.1, read on the forward strand.
TTGGATTATGAAGCCCATTAAGTAAACTACGGGCAACACTGAAGAAAATGGGGGGAGGGGGACAGAAAGGAGAAAAATGGAATTATCGTTGGCAAACCCATTCGAATCGAATGACCCACGTGTTCTTTAATTATTTAACTAACCCTTGTGTCGAGAAATTTTCATCGTGTTATTAGCTTGAAAACAATTGGCTTAGTCAGTTAAAGCTTCGTGCGCACGAACTTGTGCACTCAGTTCACGTCGCGATCGATCGCAATCGTTAATTTCTCCCTGTTTCCTCTCGTCGACTTGTTTGACAATTCCTTTTTTCTCCATCTACTCTTCTTGCTTTTATTTCAAGTCAAGTTCTCCAAACTCATTAAAGATTGAACAATAAAAATTGCACGCCGCTCGTTTGGTAATTGTTACAGCGCGCCATCTACCGTCCGATTGAACAAAGTGAGATTAGCGGGCGGGCGAGTTGCTGTGAAAATCCCGATAAAGCGTCTCATAAATGAGACATTGGTTTAATTGTTTGATCAAAACATCGAAAAAAAAAAAAAAAAGTCAGGGATCAAAAGTACGGGAGTTTTATCGTACGATCCATCAAAAGCAGCAAACGTTATATCGATTGATTGGTGGCGATGATAGATGTTGCCAACGAAAACAGATTTTCCTCATGAAAAATCGAGCGCCGGTCAAACTGTTAATGAAATCAAAACAATTTAATTAACGCACGAGAGTTGCCCGGCTATTGTGAGCGGCTGCCCGGAAGTTGGGCGCATCATTTTGAGAGGCTTCGATGAAAAGTTTTTCGCTTGACGGGTGTTGCGAAACAGAGGAAATTGGCTATTGGAGTACAAAAATTTAATCATTGTGGAAGGGTTGATAAACATTTAGCTTAAATATACAAATGTACTTTGAATTTACACAAATTTTTTACAATTCAAAATCGTTGTTGTTGCAGCGAACACCAATCGGATATTTTCAACCATGACAATATATTTAGCACCCCCACTTGAAATTTAGATTTAAAGGTCCCAAAATTACGAGCGAATTATCGGCTGATTTGGGACCAAGTTTATAATTTTTGGACCATGCTAGATTACGTAGGAAACAAATTTTTCAATGGGGTGCTGGATAAAGGTTTAATTAGCACTCCCCACAGCAGTTGTATATATCGAATAATGATTTTAAACTGCTTAAAATTCTAACGTGGTCGAAAAATTATAAACTTGATCCAAAATTAGTCTTTAATTAGCTAGTAGTTTTAAGACCTTTAAATCTAAACTTAGAGAAAGTGGGGGTGCTAAGTACATTGTCATTTTTCAACCTTTGTTAATGACGAATTCGAATTTCGGCAAAAATTTAAATCAAATTGTTATCGATTATTTTACTTTGTTCTACAACTCCCAATAAGCCACAAATTATACCACAAACTATTTTTTTGTAATTATCCTTTTTTTTATTTTTTCTCTAATTTTCAAATAAACACTGTATTAAAAATTAAAAGACATTGCACTTTGCATAATTTGTTCCAAGTCCGAATTCGTTGATATATTTTTTACGAGAATGAATAATTTTCTCGAATGCTACACTTTTTGATCGCGACAACCATATTTTCAATTATAATAACTAAAAACCTGGATAATATAACTATCCAGTACAGTAATCGCGATATTTTTTCCCTGCTGATTTATAAATCCAAGGCCATGCGAGGACGCGTTTGTCGTGCATTAATGATTAATCGAACACTGACGGTTTACGATTTCTTTATCCACGCACGTTCATCAAACATTCACGGTGCTACTCCTCTTAACTTTCGATTCAATTTCCAGCTGAATAATTCATAATAAAATATCATTTGATTCGTTACACCGCGGGCGCATCGGGCCAAACAAATGGCGAGTTTTCTATCGTGTAATTATATAATCAAAACATCGCGTGCGCAACAAAATCGTTGCAAATCAAATCGCCGGCTGTCCGTGTATCATCATTAAAACCGTGTTCCGTGCGCCGCGCCTATTAATACTTATTCGATTCCGATGGATATGCAAAGTGCCAACAAATATGGTAAATTAAATCATTTCTCCCGCAACTATTTCGTAATTATACACACTTCTTTTTTCGCAAAGTATATAAGAAAAAAAGGGGCCTTACATTGTCCCCGCCATTTTTATATATTTATTCATTTATTTATTCATTTATTTTTTGATCAAGGCACGAATTTGAAAACTTAATTATAACACGACCATTTCGTGATATTACATTATAACCATAGCAATGATATTGTTGGTATTAAATTCCCGGTTGGAAAATGAACCGTTATGCTGTAGGCACGTAGTGGCGATGCAACGTTTATTATGCAACATATTTACCAACGTTAACTAGAAATTACATGCCATCGTTAACTCGTAGTAACATCTGCGCATAACGTAATGCGTTCGATGCACTATGTCCGTATTATTCGACTTATATTGACAGTAAAGTCTCAAAAATACCATGACTGCAACTGGTATTACGTTGTGCCAACATGATCGTCATCGTGGTGATATTTACTCGCGAATCCTTGCATTTGCAGTATGAAAATCGTATAATGTTTTCATTTTTAATTGGTCGAAACATAAAACAAATGGAAAAAAAAGGTGATTTAATTTTATTCCGATGAAGAAAAACGCGCGACAGGATAAAACTTTTAATTGTTAGTTATTCATCTATTTCGAATGACGGCTTCGCTGAAACAATTTTCGATGAGGAGAATTCTGTAATTACAACGTGTAAACACTTGTGAACGATATTGTAATCGTGATTGTTAAATCAACAGATAATAGAATATTTAATGAGTGAATCGCGATTAATGAAGTATTATCATTATTATCTAAAATGCAAAAGATTATCTATGGGCAGGTATAAGTTATTAATATTCAGTCATTATCAGTTTATCAGCATTTTCGTAATGTTTCATTTTTGATCAACAATAACCGATTCGATAATTTCCTTTTTGATTATTTGCCATTAATAATTAATGAACGCAAGTATCAGTGCTGCCTGTCATCACAATTTCGGCCGTTCAATTTCTCATTAATTAAATTACAACGCTATCGTTTCCTTTTCCCTCCCTTCTTTTTCTAATTTCAACTCAACAAGCTGTCTTCGTCTACGGTTTCCTTTCCTGCGCAATACTTTTCCGTGAAACTCGCCGTCTAATTTATCGCGTAAAACGTCGAATTATTCCCGATGAAATTTCGTTTAATTTTCCACATATTTTAGCCAACACGAAAATAATAATTAAAATCATTGAACGCGAGCGCCAAAGTCTTTGAAGTTAATGAATAATTATAAGTTTGATGAGAACTTACTTCGGAGGTAGCGAGCATGGCGTCTGAACAAGATATTATCTTACCATTATACGGATTTTATATTATGTATTATATATATAAAAGTACGCGAATTTTAAAGAGCCGACTTCCCAAAATGTCGTATTTCATAATATTTACCTTGAAACAAAAAAACATCGAAGTACGAGCATCAGGAGGGGAAAAAAAGCACAGCAAAATGTGAAGCGCAACATCATTGGCGTTACGAAAATGTTTTCTGCGAAAAATATTGCGCATTAACGTCATTTGCAACGCAAAACGAAATAATCCACAACGCGCTTTAAACATATATTGTTCTTTTTCCACCGAACGGGAATTCATGTTATCTTTTACGTTCGAGATCCGTTATGTTTCTAGGTACAAAAAATCTCAATTTATGCAAAAAAAAAAAAAAATTATTTCCACTTGTATGCTTCGTCTGAACGTTCTCATTTATAAGAATTGTTTTCAAATGATTAATTGAAAAGTTGTAGAAACTAAATATTATAAATTTACATGTCCGAAACCATATGTCAACTCGGGAAAAACTAGTTCACGTAAAAGCAAGAAATTATTGAATTTTAAAACGAAAACCAAAATACGCGCCCTCTATGTTTTAATTTATACGAATGAAAATTTCAAGTTACCGCAATATACGTATTTTTATATAGAAAGCCAACGATTTCTATCCATTGTTTATGTTTTTGTATTTTTTATGCATTACATTTATCATGCATTTTTATGCAATACAATTTTTATGCATTTATCTATTCGACGAAAAGTTTCGCAGTAAAATAAACTTGCCAAATTCAATTGTTCTCGTTGAAATAACGATATTCTATTTTTACAATTCTTCCCACGTCATTAAATTTAAATTTAACTTAATTTGCTCGAATTATTTATTACAAATTCCATAATTTAATTCCATGCGAAGTATAACATTACATTTTGCATGCATGTCTGTCAAGACGAAATTAGATCACGTAATAGATGCATACGCGTACTTTAATGAAGATAAATGTATTAATAAAATATGTATGGATTACATGCATCACAAGCTATTTAGCCTTTTTTTAATTAAAACATAACGACGTGCTGAACTTCCGGGCCGCAGACTATTTCGTCAAATTAAAATCGAAATAATCGATAGGCGCTGGGTCTCATCTCTCAAAGTATTTGATTCGAATGAAAGCGCGATCGCGCGCAAAGCACCAAATCGCTGACCCAATTCGCGATAATTAAATGCACGTACCACCATTAAGAGTGACTTTTTTCGACCGATATTAAAAACATGTGTAATGCTATGCGTTCATTAATCGGCGTTCGTACGAGATAAATCCTGATATCGTTGCAGCGTGAAATAGCTATCGTGATTATTTATGGTTAAACAAAATTGTTAAACTCGTTCGATTGGTCGCCGAAATTTTCTGTTTTCATTTATTTTATCGATATATTATTTATATTGTAGTATTTTGACGAATATTTATATTTCAAAAACATACTTTTGATTGCATCAAGCACAGTTAAATTAAAATCGTTTAATCAAAACAAAAAAAAAAGGTATTTTTTGTTACAAGTGCAAGAAAACGAAATTTCCATCACTTCAGAGTTGAACTTTTCTTTTACATTTTCCACAACGTTTTAGTGAGGAAAATTTCGTTTTTCGTGTAAAATCCAATATCAATTGCGACGTAATTTTTTTCTTTTTTTTTTTATTGATAAATTTCTAAAATTTGAAAACTTCATTTTATTCGTTTCACATCTGATAAATTAAACTGTAAAAGACGTGGTAAATTTTATGCGTTACTTTTTACATAACACATTGCAATGTCTCTGTTCAAATTTGTCCTTCTCTAACTTCTTTTCCATCAATGAAAGCACAACTTTATTATCGCCGATTAAGTTTTATCTACGACCATCGAACATTTTTCCCCGATTATCAAAGCGATTCGCATCAGACTCTCATTTTCGAAAAGCATTTGAGGGGTGGGGACTTATGTAAGCGTCGAAGGAAAACGTGTGCAAAAAGTAAATGAACTTTGCCCTCGATTTAAAAACCCCGCCCAAATCAGACGGCACCACTCCAAACAAGCGCCCCCGTCGAAACAGCCATTAATTCCCCAACGAGCGAATCCATCCCCGAAACTAATGTTCGCCATAATCGTTGATTGAGTCATAAAAAAAGCCACACAAGCAACAGAAGTAACCCCAATTAAGCATCAGAAACGGGTAGCGATTGCGTGCGAAGGACTAAGGTCCCTCTGCCGTGACGGTGCCTTAATCGCGGTTCGATCTACGCACGCGAACGGCGCATGGCTCGGCCGATACGAAAACGACCGCAGTTGGACGTAAAAGAAAAAAAAATTGCGCGTAAAACCCTGATTGGAAATTTTTTTGTTTTTTCATCAGGGCCTCTCCGGGGCCGCATCATTGAAATTTCCCCTGCCAGGACCATTGTTCCGCTACCATAATGACTAACGTTAACCCTCAGTCAGTCTGTCTACAATTTTTAATTACTTTAATTAAAAATTACTTTCCTCCAAGTAAATATTTTAATTCTACTTAGTCAGTTGACCACGTTAACTGTGTTCAACGATAATAACTAAATCACTGCGCAGGCATAAACAAAACGCTTTCCTTCTCGGATGACAATCAGGTACAACTACAATAATTCAACAAAGCAACGTTGCTGAATCGACGAAATTTGCTGAAAACGGCCGAACGGCTTGTCCCTTAGCCGACAAACTCGTGTTATTTCCCGGACCCCCGACGTCCGTCCCATCGTCGTTAATTTTCTGCCCCCGTCTGCCCTTTTCTCGCCCCTGTTCCGAGACGCGGCGGGTTATAAATTTCGCCTTGCACTTGCCACGGCGAAATCCACCGTCCGGGGTCCATTCCGTTCGTTTGATCCATTTGATCCCGCTCTGTCTTGTCCATATAATCCCGGACGGGCGTAAATTGCTCGAGCCATTCTTGGCACCCTCCCCCCCCCCCCACCCCCTCGAGCGCGGGACAAATTAAATAGCGC
>JABFOV010003548.1:0-16099 GCA_022817685.1 Aradophagus sp. ZL-2020
ATCGTGACGGATTTATCGCCCATGTACCTGTCATATCTGACAAAAAACAAGAAACAAAACAAAACAAAACAAGAAAGAAAATAAAAATAAAAATAAAAAGCAAAGAGAGGCGAAGAACGAAAACAAAATTTGCCTGGAGATACGGAAAGCATTGGAAAGCCCGTGAATTGAACAAGTTTTATCGCCGACATTTTTCCGCCGAAACGAGACAAAAAGAAAACAGTTCGGATAATCGTGCTTTTTTGTTTTAGTTTAATTCACTTACTACTCTCGCTTCTTTTTCATATTTCAGACCACGCTGTCAGATAAAATGTTTCTCTGATTGAATTACAAACTGTTTTGTAGCTCACGTGCAGGAAAGACTATTTTTCGGATTAGCATTATTTCGGTATTATATATAAGTTCATATTATGAACTTTCTTACTAAAAAAGGAAATCATTATTTTCCTTTCTTTTATTTATCGTGAAAGAGTTCATTTTCTTGCCCATGACATTATTATACGCCGCCTGCTTTTCAGCCGTAAACAATAACGTCTAGTTTCAAGCTTGACCAGAAATCTCCGCAGATTGCACCAAGAAAACCATGTAATCAAAAGTATATATCGCATTGAAGTAGCAAAATCATTTTGCAACTTAAGTTACTAAATTTAAGAAGAACTCTAAGCACATAGTAAGAAAAATGCATGTGTGCAAACTTATACCCTCTTAATACGAATAATTCGGCGCAGCAGGTTCGGCCCATCTGAGTTGTAGATGGCGCAATTTACAATGCAGATGGCGTTATATACAGAGCACACAGTAAATCATAATGTAAATATTCAAATTACTATTTGTATTCTATTAATTACAGTATCAAAAAAATGCAACATGTATAGTGTAATATAGTTTTCTTGGTGTGAGCATTAGCAGCAGTGCTCGCATTATGCGCTTGTTGTTAAAAAAGAAAAAGAATATATATGCAACTAGGACGGAGTGTACGTGCGACGAAGTCATCAGAAGAAAATTAAAAATCACACAATTTCTGCCCTTGTTTTACAATGTCATAATTTCTTAAATACGTTGTTTGACATTTGATTAGTTTTTTTCTTTTTCGGAAGTGCCTAACGAATTGGCTTGTCGTACGGCACAAGGCCGGGGAAATGACACAAAGAACATTGCATTAATTGAGTGGAAGAAGAGCCGTAAATATCCATCATGATTTTAATTGACCTTTAAACCTTTCTTGCCCGTGACGTCGTGTTTACAATCTTTCTTTTCTAAATTTGTATACCGATGTGTAATATATAATGGTCGTCAGAACCAATTAAACCAAGTTGCGTGTCATGTCAGGCTCAATGTTTTCGCGTTTCTAACAGCGCGAGCGTCGCCGTTTCGCAAACGTTGCAGCATTGTACCGGTCACCGCGTGTTCACGATGAAGCATGATCAAGATATGGAAATACGCCAACCGTCCTTTTTGCATCTACGTACCAGATCCCAGCATTACCCACGCAAACGCCATAAGTGTTGCAAGTGTTGCAATATAATATCAAGCGACGTTTCATTACATGCATTATATTACATAACCTTCATTCTACGTTTATTAATATTCACTTTTTGATTGCCTGTATTCCAAAGCAAAAATTTGCAAACGGTCGTATTTATGTTACTTGTGAACAACATTTTTTCTTTAGTTATTTTTTTAGATGATTACAAGATTAATCATTCTAGGATATTTTTTGAGGCGAATATTGGTGATATCGCAAACTGATATCGTGTGTTGATAGGGTTGTATTACACCTTCAAATTGAAAGTGCCACGATTGTAACGCATGTATTGGTTATATAATGAAATATACAATGTAAAACAAGAATTTAAAATTGAATTGTATTTGAAAAAAATGTATGTATAAAATCATCTTTTCTATATTAACTGTGTAACTCGGTTCTTTTTGTAGTAGACTATGAGGGACTATGAAACGTACATTATACTGTAGTTTATATTGTTACACCAAAGATATAATCTAATATTAACATGAATCAGTGTAAATAAATGTATAATTAATGTAATCTACATGAATTTATTAATAGTTCGTTTACTATGAATAATATTCAGATTTAATTATACAAAATATTGAAAAGAATGTCATATATTTAATACATAGTTTACGTTAATTTTGTGTTAAGAAATTTTTACATGGATGATAACTTAATATTTTTTTGTACTCTTAAAAAAAATAAATAATCAATTCATTACTTGTCTAATATAATTTGAAGTAATTGATAAAAATTTATTATATAAATTATTGTAGCATTCTATCATGTAGAACATATGTCAAATCATGAAAAAACAAAATCGAAAAAAGAAGGGAAAAAGTTTACCATACGACAGACGGGTAAAGAATTTAAGGTATAATAATCAGTATGTGGTGATACCGCGAATTACGACAACTTACTATAATCGTCTTATCGTGCTCTATACGCTTGAGTTCCCCGCAAAATCGTCCGCGTCATGCGCAATAAGTAAATTACGAAAAGCGATTCATCACTGACGAACTTCTACATCCCGCTTGTCAGATAGCTCTCACGACTAAATAATTTACTTCTTCATCCAAACCGCTGTTCGGCAGGGTTTCGCAGGTTTAAGATTTATGAAAGAACCTGGATATCGTGTCACCGTTCGCGATCGCATTTGCATCTTTAGCCTATTTTGAATTTGAATTCGTGTCCGTAAATTACAGCGCATTTCGGAAAGTTTAATTTTGATTCGCCGTTAATTGGAAAGGCCAGCTGTCGAGGAAGGTCGTCGAAAAACCGAGGCAATTTCAAATAACATATTGGTGCTCTCAAAATATTGTAACAAGGAAAATGACGTCGGAATCGTTTTAGGGCATTAAATTTGACGAGACCATGTCAAATCAACGTTGTGTAAACATCCCCGTGGGATTTGAATTGAAATTAATACCAACGCGCCACGGAAATCCATCTGGATTGACGCTCGAAAGGTTTAAATAATGCGGGGATATTTATCACTTCAGCTTACTCCTTTGATCGGTCGAAGTTTTGGCAAGCGTTTTCTCGGGTAAATGCGGCAGGTCAGCCGGCCTCGTTTTGCATCGGCGACCCAGGTGGTCCGCCGCCTTTTCGCGTCGTCGACCCTTAAGGTGCTCTAATTTTCCCCACAAAAGTCGACTTTCACATTTTTTCCGAAATTTCTTTTTTTCCGTGTCGAAATAGAAACGCTTTCACCGCTGTCAAAGAAATGCCGTGCTTTAAATTCAGGGATGCGTCCAGCCGAATTTCACGAAGTCGTGAAAACTTTTCGAATTTAGTTTTACGAAGTGTTGGTTTCGAATTGCATCTGCTGGAAAGGCACGCGTACTAATGTATAATAAATAATTATATATAAAAATATCAATAAATAAAAATGATATATAATAAAATAAATATAAAAAAAATAAATAAGTAAATAAATAAATAAATAAATAATATATAATAAATAAAATATAAAAAATAAAAAAAAATAATAAAACACTGGACGCGCATGTTTATTGGTATTTACAAATATTTTTTTGGATTTATATTTTTCTTTTCAAAATTAAAAAATGATAATAACGAACCTATTTAAATAATACATTTATAATCTGTTATTCAATAAAAATGTTATTTTAATTTAAAGCGTCTCAATTCGTGTGAATTTGAGATATTTTCGATGTTTTAGAAATCAAAAATATCTTAAAATGAAATATTTCTATTAATAGTAAAAAAATTATTCAATTTCAATACATCTTGTAGAGAAGAAATTCCTGTTTAACATGGTATCACCTAGAAAGTCTTATTTGTGAATGTAAAAGGTATGAAAATGTGTAAAAAGTATAAAATTAATACATAAATATATAAATTAACCTTATTCTACAATGTTAATTCATTTTAATTTACGATTCCTTTATATATATATTTCTAGCGAGGAATTTTAAAATATATCTATAAAATTACCAATATATAGCAAGATGAATGAAGATCTTCTTTATTATTAATTCCAAATATAACTATCTTTGTTTATGATTCAGCAAAGCCAATTGAAATGAAACGGGTGGGATGATTTCATTATAAAAAATTTAATGAATTCTATTTGTAAATAATAAATAAAAAAAAAACGTATTACTATCAGATATAAAATGATTAATTTCACAAATATGTTATTTGGTTGATTTCAATTTTTAACAAATTAAATTTTGTGACACAAACATTATTTGTGAAAATGAACTTCACTCTAATACTCAAGACCATAGAGACGAAACTAAATTCATGCACGAGTTATTTTCTAACGAAACATCGTCTGCTCGAAGAAAACGCTCACAAATACATTTCGTTTGGAAATTCAGTTGACCGAAGTTTCAGTGGCGCCGTTCTGTTCAGTGAAATTACATGCGTGCAATAAATGACATAAATATCTTATAATGAAATAATAACAAATTCAAAATAATAACAATTGCTCGCAAATGTAATGAAAACTCGGTAGGGTGATTTTCATCGAGGCATAATTAGGACGGAGCCGAGCGGGCGTGAACGCAGAGCGACGCGCGACATCGAGGCTCGGATATAATTACGATATTGCCAGGAATACCGGCCTAGACGGGTCGCGACTGGACTCGCACGTGGAACGCGATTTATCGCACGGAAACGAAGCTCCCGATGATTGCCAAGAGCGTCACGCGATCGAATTCTCTGTCGGCTGAGAGGCTGCCAACTGCGAGATTAAGCATTATTCCGCTAATTTAGACCTGGCCGCGCAAAATTCTGAATAATAGGTGACGTTGGGAAACTTATGCGCCCGATCGTGGAATGTTCTAAAACAAGAGCGTTTCTTCCCGCGCGAGACAAAAATTGAGCCGCTCGCGCGCGAAAAGTTTGCGCGCGGAACGCCGGGCGATAAATATCTACTCGCCGTTCGTTCGGTGATTTACGGCCGGCGGGCGCGAAAAACGGCCATTCCTTCGTATCATTTTTGCGGCGATCGTTTCGGGGACCGATTCATACGGACGTTTTCTCATTAACGTCGTTGATTCAATGAAGCCCTTCTGGGGACATAATTCAAAATGGCGTACTTGGCACGCCTGTCTAATTTGCGAGCAAATAAAGCAGGCCGACGCGACGGCCCCGCTCGGGATTCTTTGGTGAAAGGCCAAAGTGTCGCGCGCCGCGAGCACCGTGGCCCGCCGGTCCGTCGCTTTTTTCTACGCGAGCCATTCAATTCGTTTTATCTTGGCCGAAGTCACGCTTTCCATATGCGCCCGGCACCTGGGCTTCGTTAACAGATGAGCAGCGTTCATGCGATTCTTCGCCCTGGTGATTCGACTTTGGTCGTCACAATTTTTGAACATGGCGTAAGGTGACGCGCTTGGCAGTATTAACATAGCCACATATCGTAACAAAAGTTGAAACTTTCATAGTAAAAGAAATCATAGTGTCTGAAAAAAAATATCTTGAGATTTGTAGAGATACATGTATCTCAGTTTAAATTTTGTAATCTTACAAAAAAAAAAAAAAAAAAACAGTGAAACTGTTGCAAGTTGATTAGTTTAGTTCATTTATACGCGTTTGCAAAGACAATCTAGTAACACTAAATAAGCTTTCTGAATGTAATTGCAAACAATTTTGTAAAATTGTTACTATTTAGCTTTTATCAAACTTCAATTGGCCTTGTTACTATACTGCATTTATTTGTTCCCAAGTTTTCATACTGTCTAGGAAATTTTAACAGGAATCCGGTAGTAATCGCCATTTTTTTCCCGTGTGGGTTGTGTGTAAGAATCTAATTCTAAATCTTACATAGAAAACTATTCTGGTTCTGAGTAGCTTAGATTATCAAGAAATTTATTAAAGTTAACGTTTGGTTGATGATTCAAAGGTAATAAAAGCACATGGAAACTTGTATAGTTTTTGAGTTTAATTAAATGTTTTTTTGAGTTAAATTTGTGTTTTTTTAATTAAATTAAGTTCCTTTGCCAAATCCCTTGATAGGATCCTAGCAGGGATTCTGAATTAATAAAAGATTTAGTTACGTCAATAAAATATTGTTTGAATTAACGAAATTATGCGGTTAAATTAAATTACCTAAATATTTGTTTAAATCAACCAAATTTAGGATCATTTTATGAAAGCCTTAGCAAGTAAATGAAGAAAATTATTCTCTACACGGATGATTTAGTAACTGTAACTAAAGGAATTGAACCGAATGATTTGCTTGAATCAACCGAATTCTTTTTCTCAATGTAAGTAGGGGTTCAAACTGTAAAGGAACCTATTTATCTTTACGTACGATTGATGATTTGATTAAGTGAAAACCACATAAGAACTTACATTCGTCTCTGGGTGGGTTAGGTTTAAAATCCACATGGATATCATTTAAATTCTAATATCAAATTCTTATGAAGATAATCCTAGATCCTATGATAATCTAGAATCCCAGATATAATCTAGGATTCTAGATTATATCTGTTGTTAGGAGAAAAATAAATCACATGAAAGGAATTAAATTTTTTTTCCTTCTTTTTGATTATGAAATTGTGTTTTTAATAATAAGGTATTTTACTATTTGCCATCGTATTGGTGGTTTTGATAAGTTACCGCGAGAAACACGATTTGAAATAATGCGACGGAGCTTTCGGCCGGTCCGGCCGAAGCTTTTTGTTTGGCGTGGTTAATGTATAAATGAGCTGTGACGACGGAGACCCTTCGAATTATATTATATGTGTACACGTTACGCAGTTCTTGCGCTTTAAACCATCTAATTAGAATTCATGATGCAGGCTAGTTATTTTCCGGAGGGACGAACCGCTGAGGATACGAACTGGGATAATTCATAATTTAAGCGTATGTGGGTGACTGCTAAGGTTAGCTTCGCGCAGGCTCCTGAATGCAAAGCATCTCTTTTTGTCTAATGTCATTACATTTCACCCATTATTTTGTAATTTTCCTTTGCGATCTTTTCCTTTTTACCTATGCTAAAACACGAGCTTGCATTTTTATAATATGAACAATTAAATTATATCGTCATTAACTACACCGTTGCAAACATTCGTTTAATTCTATTGTTTTTGTTGGATTAGATTTTCATTATACAGTAAAAGAATAGAATTGCTAAAGTAATAGTATTACTGTGAATAAAGTTTTCGATGTTTAATTAATAAAAAATGTGTAAATCCAGGAAATCTACAAATGAAAAATAATCATAAGAACACGGGGAATACATGAACACGGGGAACACATTGTTAAAAAAAAATTTTACAGTATTTAAAAACAATCTTGTAGAAGTGATTTAATGTTTTATAAATATAACAAGCCCAGAAAACTGTTTACTTTCATTTTCGTTTCTTTAATATCGTTGCAAGCGGCAATGCCAGTAAGTAAAGCAAGCAACATCTAACGACAAACAAATCGGCGTCATTGTTTGTTATTAATTTGCCGACAGACTGAGGTAAAAGTAATTCAACATTTATAATCGTGAATTGTTAATTTACTGAAGCGCGTCGGTGGTAGGAAGGAAGTTCGAGCGACTCGGATCGGCGTAGCGCCCTAAAATTACAAACGACAAGGGTTGCGAGAGACACGAGAGTGCAAAGTTTTGACGCCACCCCGTAAATCAGGCGGAGCGGCGCGCTCGCTCAAAACGGAACCTGGGCGATTTTCGCGGCGAAGTTGCCGGTTGGTTGTTATACCCGGTGTGCTCGGAATTGCGCGCCCAGCTCCGCATACTTCGCCGCGGAATCGTTGCCTCGAGAATTTATATTCGAAGCGGCTCGCGGTCCGAGGCGTCGACTCGAATTAAAATCGTTGACGCGTTAACGGCCAGGCAGACGTCGCCACGCTAATTAAATCTTTGTCGGGGGGTCGTCGCTGAAAAGCGGGCCCCGTATAAAAGGACTACACGTCGCCCGGCTTTGATCTCTTCTTTGTGCCTCGTTGTTTCATAATTCCCGTTTCCCGAAAGTTGCAATTACGCCGGCAGATAAGGGTGCCGTTTCTCATTTTCTCGCGAAATCGCATCGTAACTCACCGCGCGATTTTATCTTCAGTGTGGCGAAGGGCCAGTTTCTTTCTCTTATCAATATCAGCCGCAATTGAGCACGCGGATAAACCGAAAATACTCTATTCATTTAATGACGGAATTCGGATCTGTAAGGCGAAATGGGTTTTCGATAATTCAACATTGGTCCCAAAATGGCCCCCTGACAAATAAAATTGGTCGGTCTTTCTAGCAGCTGCCTCCCGAGAATCTCCCCCCTCCCCTCTACTAAATGTGACCAGTTGTTCGGTCCAAGCCGGATACGCGATGTGCCGAAAAATAAGCAGTTGAGGAAATCAATTTCGGCCTTAGGGCATAAATTTTATTGGGGCTTCGAACCACCGGGTCAACAAACCCTCGTGGAATCTTATCGATAACTCTGACCTAATTAGGGTTACTCTTCTCCTCTCCTACGCTCGAAACGAACGGACTTCTTCCCACGAACGACGTTATCTCAATCGCCAGTTTTTAATCCTGCGATTCGGACGACTATGAAAAACGCATTCGCTTCGAAATCCGACTGACGAATACAAAAGCACGAATCTGACGTGGGGCAAGGCAAGCATTCCTAGAAGACGGGGAAGAAAAGCGAATAGGAAAACGAGACGGTCGAGAAGAACAAAGGTGAAAAAAGCGGACTCTCAGCGAACATGTATCCCGGCTCTCGGAGAGACGAAATCAACGAGATGGCGGGCGAGCGAGGGAGACGGATGGGACGGATCGTGAACGAGAAGCGACGAAGGGAGAGAGGCGCGCTCGTCGTATTGGATTCGGGCTCCGAGCACGGGGAGGGGAAGTTTGACAAGTTGACAAGAGCACAAAGGCCGCGGGCTTTCGGGGAGGAATAGAGGCGTCGCGACGCTCAGCGTCCGCCGAGGGTCGGAAGTACGTGAAAGCGGGCGCATACACACATTTACGTTGAAAATGCGTCGGTGTTTGTGCACGCGCGTGCGAACCTTCTCCTGTCGAGTGTGAATATACGTAGAGGGTGGCTTCTACGGATCCGAAGCGGCGAACAAAGGGGTCCGCCCGCCCTCCCGCTGGTCCCGGCTTCGAACTCTTCGCAGACTGCAATGGATTCACCTTCGGCACCGGAGGATACTGGATTGCGATATTACCGATAAAGCCAACAGCCGAACGTCGCAAGTTTCGTGCGAGCCCCGTTACTTTAGGCGTATCTTGGATACCGAGTGGCCCGACCCTCTGATACTCTTGCGTCACTGAACCATTCCTACTTAATTAAATTAGGCAATGGCGTGCGACCGAAGTCGACTCTCACGTTTATGAACGCTCGACGAAATTACGAGTCGAAAAAGTGAATAAATACTATCACGATGTGAGCTAGTTCAGAAATTGACCGAAAAAACATGTTTCGTCGGGGCGCCGAAATTGTAGGGTTGCTACTATAATTGTATCGAAGAAACCAATTCAATTGAATAAACTTATGTTTCGTCATCTAAATTCCGGTGAATAGTTTAAATTATTTTTTAAAAATAAAAGTGAAAAGTTGCTATTAAAATCTTACATATACGGTGTGGAAATTAAAGAGTTAGATTATCCCTGTTCACTTCAAATAGTTAAAGATTTTTAATATCAATAACAATTTTAATTAAGTTGAGAGCCTGGCTCGTGATTCAAGGAATTAAAAGTGCAAGCGATATATAAAAGTTATAAAATTAATGCGTATCTCATTTTAACGTTTGTCAAATTATCATCTCGCATTAAAATTCATTGACTTATCACTTAGACAGAGAATATTTCGATTTAAATTTTAATTAATAACTTTCACAAGAGTGCGAAACTTTTTCCCCTTTATCCCACGAAAAATACTGCTTCATAAATATGAATTCAAACGTGGGATTGGTAAAAAATAATTATCAAAGGTAACTTCTTACGTTTTTTATGAAAGTTCATTGATAAAAAGAAGCTATTTATACGGTAGAAAAATTTATTATCAATACATTCCCATTGTTATTCCTCTAATTTAATCGCACAAACTTATCTGCCGTTCAGAATTTTCATGCAATTATGACCATGATATTACGGTCTAAAGAATAAACACCTAAAAAACTGTTGATCGTTATAAAATGATGGTATTAATCACGGCGCAAGTCAAAGCGTAACGACGCCGGGCAATTTTTTTTCTACTACAATAGTTAACCATATCGCGTGTCGATAATCATTCGATCGGTCATAAATAATTCGGTTCTATAAAAGCAGCATCGGAAAAGGTTTTCCATTCATGGCAAACCATCGAACAGTACGCTCGTCCTCCCCTTTCGTATGCCAAAATGCATGTAACACGCTAGTCGCAAATATGATATATTGCTTAAAAAAAAAAAAAAAAAAAAAAAAAAAAAAAAAAAAAAAAGAGATAGAAAAAAAGGAAAAGAAAAAGCCCCGTTATTTCCATCCGCCTGTCGACTTCATTTCCCCGAGTGGAGTTGTCACCGAGTGGGATTAATTCGTTAATAAGCTTCGGGCTGATGAATCGAGGGGCGGTTGGCCATTTAGAAAAGTGGACGGATCGATTGCCGAGTTTTGCCAGGTGACACTCGAGCGTCTCTGTTGTCGCAAGTGCACGCACGCGGGCCCGCGTAAGGACGGGCGCAACCTTTCACGTGACGTCGCCGGCAGCCCCGCAATTGGGTCATTCCGTTATGCGCCGCGTTACATAATCCGCGCGCGCGGTTCCCGCTTTTTACATCATTTTCCACTTGGGAAAATTATTTACCGAGAGACACGCCCTCTCGGACAGGCCATATTTTCATTACGAGCCGTGGGACGTCGCCTGACGGACAATAACGTTGTTTGCGCGCCGTCACTAAATGACCGGAATAAATCGAAAGGCAGAAAATGCAGATGGATACTGTTTGGCTTTCGCCGCTCGTAATTCGTGTTTAAAAATTAAGCTGAATTATGGGACAAAAACTCGCGTCGAGCTTGCAAGCGTTTTCGGGAGGATTTTTTGTTTTTTTTTTTTTTTTATATTCGTGTATGAATATTATGATTTATATGTACTGATCTAAAATACTACATTGTCATTTTGCAAAAACAAAAAAAAAACATTGTGTAAACATTTATTAAAGTAAAGGAATGGACTGTCAACACTACAGTTTTGGACTGTAAATTGAATGATTGTAAAATTATTTATAACCGTAATTATTGACACCTCCAATTTTTTACTCCGTTTTCTTACATCGTAATCATTTACACCTCTAAAATTGAACTCCGTTTTTTTACACCGTAATCATTTACACCTCCAAATTTTAACTCCGTTATTTTACACCATAATCGTTTATACCCCGAAAATTTCACTCCGTTTATTTTTCCCACCGTAATCATTTACACCTCCAAATTTTAACTCCGTTATTTTACACCATAATCGTTTATACCCCGAAAATTTCACTCCGTTTATTTTTCACGCCGTAATCATTTACACCTTCAAATTTTAACTCCATTTTTTTACACCGTAATCGTTTACATCTCCAAATTTTAACTCCGTTATTTTACACCATAATCGTTTATACCCCGAAAATTTCACTCCGTTTATTTTTCACACCGTAATCATTTACACCTCCAAATTTTAACTCCGTTTTTTTACACCGTAATCGTTTACATCTCCAAATTTTAACTCCGTTATTTTACACCATAATCGTTTATACCCCGAAAATTTCACTCCGTTTATCTTTCACACTGTAATCATTTACAACCAAAAATTTTAACTGTTTTTTTTTCTTTTTTATACTGTACGATAGCAACTACAAAATAAAGTGTTTGAAATTCCAATTAGTATGCTAAAATGAAACATTAATTTTGTTTCAAAACACTGGAATAAATTTTCTCACGTTTTATTTCAAAACACTTGTTTCTTTTTAACGCCAGTTAGTTCCGAGCGAACTGGACAATCACCGTTATTGCGACACCATTGTCACTCCGGCATAAAACATTCAATTGTTGCATCGCCGCGAAATATGAATCAACGTAACACCGCCGATAAATCGCTTAACCAGCGAAATTCATTTGTCCCGTGCATAATTCGATCTCAGTCTTCCGGTTTTTCTGCCGACCGAACCTCGTTCGAAACTGGTAACGTGGCTTTGATGCTTTTACGCGAAAACCGAACGGCGATCGAAGCGGCGAGCCACGTGGCTTTGTCCGAAGTTCAATTAGACCGTCGAAATAGTTGGATCAATTTTCCCTTCCACGGTATTAACAATAAACAGGGAGGATATTCAAGGAATTCGTCCGCATCGTCGGGGACAAAGTACGCGATTTTAAAGAAACGCGACGTTTTCTTTTTTTTTCCGAGAAACATTCCAATTTTCCTTGTTTTCGAATTCCTCGATTGATCGCTTATGAAGCGCAAATGAAAGTGGATCGTTTTTTGGCGCGAACCGCCAGTTACAAGTCTGATTGGTGTATCGTCGTTTTCGCATTATTGTTTCATACCTTAATGATACATTTATTCGCTGTTATTATTGAAACAAACGAATAAACAAACGAGCGAACGAAAAGTGAAAGAACAACGAGATCACCTTGCGGCTTTACACTGTGCAATCGTATAAATTAGAGTCGCATCAAATATTGACGGAATTGCCAGACCAAATAGTCGACGGAGGTGGTCGATAAAATTGTTCGGGCTTTAGTTTGTCGATTTTTGTTATTGTTTTGAAAAAATAAATGTATAAATAAATAAATGAATAAATAAATATCAGTAAAGGTAAATTAATATTTTTTTTTAATATCTTTAATGCAACGTGGAGTATATATATGTATATATTAGGATATATATATACCCAGTGTATTGAGATTAAAAACCTAAACCAGACGTCGATTAAACGTCATCATGGTCAATTCGACTTTAATGAAACGGTTTAAAAGTTTTGCGTTGTATGGGTATATATTAAGTAAATATATACTCGAACAGCGCATTGACTATAAAAACGTAAATTAAACGTTGATTAGACGTTATCAATTATAATTTGAATTAAATCAGACGATTTGAAATTTTGCGTTGTATGGGTATATTATATATTAAGTATATATATATATACTCGAACAGCGCATTGACTATAAGAACGTAAATTAAACGTCGATTAGACGTTATTAATTATAATTTGAATTAAATGAGACGGTTTTAATTTTGGCGTTCTATGGATATATTATATGTAGGGTATATATACACTCGAACAGCGCATTGGCTATAAAAACGTACATTAAACGTCGATTAGACGTTATCAATGTTTACTTGACTTGAACGAGACGTTTTAAAATTTTGTACGCTGTATTTTACTACAGTAAAATAAATTATATATAGGGTACAGATATGCCCGAACAGCGCACTAACGTTTAAAACGTAAATCAGACGTCGATTAAACGTTATCAAAATTAATTTGACTTAAACAAGACGTTTAAATAGTTTTTTTGCTGTATGAGTGTATTATATAATTGTTGGGTTTTACTATGAAGTATACAAATGTACATATAGATATAATATTTAATACAGCTCTCATAATTTAGATGTTAATTTGATTTCCACTATATGTTTACAAGTAGATACTATTCACATATAAAGTGAACTTTAATCTTGTTTTAAAATTTTTTGATATTACAAATTTTAAATTACTTGTACGATTCTTTACGCAATTTATATTTATTGTTTATAATAATACAAAAATTTAAGGTTATGTTTTAAATTCTTAAATTCAACTTTTAATTCCACAGTTATACTGTATCTATGATTTTAAAAGCAATAACGTAAAATAATGTAAAGGAAATTTAATAACATACAGTTAAAACTTAAATGTTTATATTTTTACATCAATAGTATAGAAAATAGGGAAGATTTAACCTAAATTACTTTTAGCACAATTCCATGATCAGTTTGAACTTAATTAGTGATATTTTCGAGCGTACTCTGTTATTTTAGGTTGACGAGTTTGACGTATGTAATTTCATATTAAAATTAAATATGTATGACTGTATATATGTTACACACTTAGATGTCAATTAATACTGTACTTATATTGATAAATTCAAAAATATAACCTAATTCTTTACATATTACAACGAAATAATAATTAATTAAAATTATATTAATTTATTTTCAGTACAAACTAACGAATAGATGTGATTGCTATAAAATTTAAGTTATCTTTTCAATAAAGTTTATAACCTCAAATTTCGTAACGGAAATTATTATTCAAATCATTTATCGAGAAAAAAAATTTTTATAAAGTTTAAGTGTCAAAATAGCGTTATATATAAAAATTTGAATACTTCATGTTCAATTATAAATACCTTTCACCATGTTTTGAGGTTATGATTCGCCGAAAAATGCAGAGAGTGATTTCCACGTTTTTTTTTGTTTTTTTTTTTTAACTTGAAAATGCTGAATGAAACAGCTAATATTGAGTTTGGTTTTATTTCTTCATAATTCAAAATCGTTTGCATAATACAAAACATTTTTCAAAGCCACCATAGTACATACATATATACATATATATACATATATATGGGTTAATCAAATAAATAGAACGATAATTTGCACTGTTTCGTCAATTCAAATGAAATTCAACCTAAAAATGTATCGAATTCCATTAAAATACACAATTCATACAAGATTGTCATCATTCATAAAGTACATAATCAATGGACAGAACCCATGGCGGGAAAAATGAAAAATTCAAATTTCACCACTGACTTTTTCTCAGGCAAACGACAAAATTCAATTGTAATAATGTTCTAGAAAATGAAAACAGTCGACTACGCTTATTCAGTTACACAGCACCTCTAATTTCAAAGCAAAACTTATCGGTCACGTTCATTTCCATTACACTTTGCTCTCGCTTCGATGACCAGGTACCTTAAAACAAAACACGGAATTTCCGGCCTTCATCTTTCCGAGACGAGAGAAGAAAAAGAAGGGAAAAAAAAGGTAAAAAACTGGTTTTCGAAAAGCCAAAAACCGAGCACCGATCGAAGCGAGAAGTCAATCCGCCCGGCCATTTTTCTCGACGATAGCCTCTTTGTTCGACTTCTTTTGTATTATTGCCTTCGTTCACCTGACGCGCATTTTTTTCCCCCCGAAAAGGCGGAAGAGAGACGGGAAGACGAGTGCAACGGAGAAAGATAGAAGCGAGGAGAGAGGGAGCGAGACGATTGTGTGTGAGAGAGAGAGGGACGGAGAAAGAATGAGACCTGCTAGCGGGCCTCGAGGCTGAACGTAATTTGAGCATTAGGCGTGTAGTTAAGTCATCCCGAATAGGCTCGGCCGATCTGCTTTCGGTTACCTGTTGGACGGCACCTGCCACATAACTTTTCATAAGTTCAAGGTGTCTTCGTCCTTCCATGATTTCTAATGCAAAGATAATGATCGTCTTCCAAACGATTCGACTGTCTGCTCAGACGTCATTGGATCCCACAGTTTTCGTATCGTTAAGTAGGATTGTTTCGACGAAATTTTCTTTCTCCACTATGCAAATTATTGTTCCATTTGATTAATCTCAATAAATATATATACATACATATATGTACATATAAATACAATATATATATATGAAATACACACTCATATATATATGTATATATATGTAATAACATATACAAATATATATTTATATATAGGTTTATAATATGTGAAAATATATATATAACACTTGTAATATAATATATATAACATTGTTAGGTTTACACTGTACCATACATAAATATACTTGTATATGATAATAATATAATATGTATAAAACCTCGAATAACCGAAGAATATTAATATATTGTAGGACGTATATCTATATCGATATTGGGCTATTTATTAACTAATCCAACGTTGATCTATATTATGTTTATTGAAATATATTATATTACATTATATTTTATTGTTATGTTATGTAATTTTATGTCATGTTATGTTATGTTATATTACATTATCTCATGTTATGTTATATTATGTTATGTCATATTATGTTATGTTATGTCATATTGTATTATGTTATGTTATGTTATGTCATGTTATGTTATGTTATGTTATGTCATATTATGTTATGTTATGT
>JABFOV010003549.1:0-16097 GCA_022817685.1 Aradophagus sp. ZL-2020
GTCGTTGGTGAGATTAAGCTGCGCCATGAAGTTGTCGAAAGTTGCTCGTGGACGAGTGCGCGTCCTCGAGACGGAAAGGAGTTGGACGGACTTTCTTCGACATCGAAATCCGCCGCAACTACCTTCCCGACCGGAGTACACGCTTCCGATGAATGTCTTCGAGATATTCATCCTCCAAGTTCCGCCGCGTGACTGTTTGTTTCGTCGATTACAAATCGACTCACTCGAGCGCGCCGCAAACTTAACACAGACGTCGCGTCCTATCTAGCTCAACATTTTTTCTTCCTCTTCTCGGCTTTTTTTTGTCCTTCAATCTCACCCGAAATCAAAAAGTTTTGAAAGAAACCAATCGCTTCCACGAAAACTTTCGTTTCGTTTTCGCCGTCGTTTTATTGAATTTCAATCCATCCTCATTCGCTTTCTAATCGGCTTTTTATTAATTGCGGCGAAAAACAAGTTTCCAGGCACTGGAACACTCGCTGATTACGAGCGCTAATTGCGAACGAATCATCGATACGTTTTTATTGAAAACAAGCTGAAGATTTGTTATCTCGATGATTTTGTATCGCCAAACCCTAAAAACCATGCGATTCGGTTGATCCAATCAACTTTGTCTTTCGCGCGAATAAAAAACAAAATATTGCAACAGGTAGAAAAAGTTGAAAATATTTTATTTCGTAACGGTAAATAGCGTAAGCGGCATGGTAATAAAATTATATTTCACTCCCTTGATGCATAATGCACTATCAGCGTCGTAATATCATTTCGGTTTCCTCGGCTTTGTGCGTTTATGATACTTGATCAAGTACACAATGCGCGCGTTAGTGAATAAATTCCGAATAAACAAATTAGCCGCGCCACCGCAGTCCGTAACGCTATACAACATTGATACGTCTTTGCAAAATATTATAACATTCTATTACAACTTGTACGAATTACGTAGTGTGTTAGTATGCAAATATCGCCTGCGAAGATGTTTCAAATGAACGGAAGCGAATGCACATTTGTGTTCGCGTTTATGATTTGCATAAAAATGGTTACACGCGTGGTATTAGCAACAATGCCACCCCCGCGTTGAACTTATTTCCATCCGAAATTGAAATTAATTGTGTATACAAGGCAAAAAAGTGGTTTAAATTAAAGTTTTTTCCCTCCAATTACACTTCCTTGTAGTCGAAAACAATTTACAGAAATAATAAATTATATTGTAAAATAACACAATATAAAAATGTATTATTAAAATAAATTGTTGTCGAAAAAAGTAGTATTAAATATATGTTATTTCATCGTAATAAATATGAACAAAAAGTTTCGTACGTACATAATATACGAGTTCGAACTTGGAAGAATTATTGTACAATTCGTGTTTATAAATAGCAAAAAATAAACGAAACACTAAAGTTAAGTCAATGAATATCAACATTGATGTATTTTTGTTGAATTATAAAAATCTTACAAAGAAAACAGCACATTTTTTTTTATGAACCTTTATCCAAGTTGAAATCTGTATATTATGTACGTATGGAACTTTTTGTACATAATAAATGCACCAAAATAAATTTACCAGTGATCGTGATGAAAGTTACAATATGAATATGAAATATATGGAATATGTAAAAGAAAATGTTACATCAGTTATCTTTTACAGTCTACTATTGCTGTATAAAAATAGTTATTGCACAAGGAACGGGCAATATCGGTTTATTGATCAAATATGTCAAGGGTATTACGATAATCTGACTAAACAAACCGACGAAGAAAGAACGTCGGCTCATTTGTCGTGATTGCTAGTTGCGAAATGGGCACGGGGGCTTAAAATAAGTGATGTACGTTCGGTCTGAAAGACGCTAGTTAAAATTTGAAGTAACCTTCCTAGACCATCAATATCAATAAGAAAGTCAATAATTAAGGCAGACCAAATCACGTTGGATGATTGACAGTGATTTTCCGTTCGATGATTTATTGACTTAACTTCCGATTGGCTATATACGCGGTAATGCTAAACAAACAAGTTCAACGAAAGCTCTTGGAAGGTCTTCCGCCTCGTGTGGCGATTTTATTTCGTAAATAATTTCGCGTTGCATTGCCACCGTAATAACGTGATAAATGAATTTCGAGTTAATTAATAAAAACGAGCGCTCGTAGAATCGCTTTATTGACTATAACCCGATGCCCCCGTGAATTTACTGTATTTAGATTCGGGTGCGTTCGCAATGGTTTCACAATAATTTTTACTCAAAGATTTAATTTACAAATTAATTTATGTACTGATGTACGTTTAAATAATATGGAAAATTAATAAAATATCATTAAAACAGAAACTTATTGATATGAAATAACTTTTAACGAAATTTCGAATCAAATATTCGCACAGTGTGTTTTATTTTACAGTACTTTGATTCTCGACCCCACTTATTTGTTAATTTGTTCTCGAAATTTCTACCCAGGGATTCGCTTGATACAAAATATAAATAATGATTTGTGAGACGCGACAGCGGATAAAACAGATTTCTATAGGAAACGCAAACATTTCGTTTGCAACTCCGCGGAAATTGCACTAATGATATTTGGTAGTGCTCGGGATAGCTGCGATTATTGTTACGCGGAGATTGTTATTATTTCCTTGCTTCAACTGACGAGACGCTCCTAGCTGGTTGCGTTCAAAAGCGCACCGTTACTACAATGGCTTATGCAAAGTATGAGTTACTTCCGGCAACGTTGCATCCGTTTTGTCTCAATTACTCGAATTCATTCATTTCGTTCAATTTCTAACTCGTTCCGAACGATGACTTAAAACGGGTAATTGATAGAAAACGCTAATGAATTGTCGCTGTTATACTGTATACAATTTACAATATAAATATATATATATATATATTTTTTTTTAATTCATTTTAATTTGTTTATATAAAATGTGACTGTCACGTTTTTTAATATCCTTATCTAGAACAAATACGTGTAACCCTTTACGTCCATTTTTTGTTGTTCGAAACAATTCTCCAAACTGTATTTATAATAAGCAATTAAACATAAGCGTGCTTACAATAAAACAAATTCACTGAAAAGAAGAAACAAGAGAGCGAAATCTGTTGTGAGAAAAAGTTATGATTTAATCCAAGCAATTTGTGCGTTACAAAAAAGAAGTTGAAGGAGGAAAATCTGTGAAGCTGAGAAAACCTCGAAGTTACATTTGTTTTTACGATTCCGGGAAAAGTATGCTTTCGCAAAGAAGCGACCGCAACGGGGATACGCGGACGCAACTTATTTTGACAAAGTTGAAATCTACCGTCGGAAAATACGGTGTAGTTGAGACCGTGGCGTTTCTGGCAATGCAAGTCGAGGGAGACCGCAGCATGGGGTCATAGATAACGTGTGAAAGTGGGAGCTAATTGAAAGTTACAAAAAAAGGACGGAGATGATATCGGTAAAAAAGTAAAATCAAAAAGTAGATTAGTTATTGCCTTTCGTTAGTTAATCAATATATCAGATCTACAATCAAAAAAAGTTAAATAAAGAAAGTAACATTTTATTATTACACTGAGAAAATCATATTGTAACAATCGCAACATATATTGTAACGTGGACAATTTCATATAGTAAACTGTTTATGATATCATATTGTAACTAACTGTAGCCAATGACATTGCTCGATTGCTTTATTTCGACCAATAACCACGCCGGAAATTTTACAATCCATATTGTACGATATCGTTTTCTCGGTGTATGAATTCAGTTAGAGCATTGTAACGGTGAAATAAATTTCAATTTAGAGGAGGATAAACTGCGTGACGAAGTTATATTCTAAAATTCACCCCAAAATCATATTATTGTAGACTTAAAAAAATTTTTGCCAAAAATGCAAAAAGAATAAATGTGTACGATTCTTAATCAAATTTCCCTATATAAAAAACCATTAAAATACATCCAAATTTTTCAATCTATATTTTATAAGACTTTTTAACTGCATTTGTCAGTACAGTAGTTTTTAATTATATTTCTCGTAAAATACTGATGTAAAGGTAACATTTTTGGATGCAATTAAGCAAAGTTTAATACGAAATCTCAGTATTAAATTTGTCCTCAAATTTATCGATCTTACAAACATTTCCCATTTCTTAATAACAACACAATTTAAAGGGAATAGAATTTACTCGACTGCCTTGAAGACCTATTACAAAAAAGGTCTTGGATCAAAAAAGCGTTCGAGCTTTGAAACGACGATTCGAAACTCGCACTTTGTGTTTGTAAATTCCAACGTCTCGCGAAAACTGTATACACAGAATCCTATTTTCCTGGAATCACTTTTCATCAAAGCCAATGCTTTATGTTAAGTAACGTTTTGAATTACGCATCGTAAAAGGTGGAAAACTGGCAAAAGGTCCCTGCTCCGAAAAGGTCCGTGCCAACAAAGCGGGGCAACTTTGCAGAACCCAATTGAATCAGAAGTAAAAATTACCAAAGTCACGAATTGTCGAACAAGCCGAGCCAATAACATTTTTCGACGGCGACCGTAACGTTGTTTATAGCTGGTGAACTCGCACCAAGTGCGCAGATAACTCGCCGAACGGCATTATGTTGCAACTTTTATCGCGGCCAACTTGTTTGTTTTTGCATGCTCCCAACATTTTTCACGCATAATATCCACACATATCAAACTGTCGCGAATGAAACTTAGTTGCACCTACATAATATTTGCCACTCAACTTATCGGCGGCACTACATTCAAGTGTCGTCAGCATAAACAATTTTCGCGGGGGAAAAAAAAGAGCCAAGAAAAGTCTCGGTTATCGAATTGAATTTAAATGTGTTTTGGTTGAAGTTGCTGCGAAAGTGACAGCCAAATGTTTGAACTTTGTTCTTCTCTTCTTCTTCTTTTATTCTTTTTTTTTTTTTTTTTACTTTTCTTTTTTTCAGTCAATGAACGAAAACAAAGGAGATAGAACGCAAACAAAGATAAACGAGCATGTGGAAGGTAAAAAGAGAGAAAGCGCTGAAACTAAATTGTTGTCGCTGTGCGGGAGCCACGGTGGTCTTTGCTTATTTGATTTTCGCATTTTATCATTAATGTTGTTTTGTTTTGTTGGTTTTTCAATCGCGCGACGCAAACTTTCTCGTTATTCATTTTTGCTTTATTCATCTCTGCTGTTCGTAAACATGACATGCCAACAAAGTTTCACCATTTGCATTCTAATCGTTATATGAGTTCTCCGCCATTATCCCCGACGCAACTTGGTGATTCATGGAATACAAAATGCGCGGTGTCGCCGTACACAACCGTGCCCTTTTTTCCCCGCCAAAAGTCATACCCGATCTTTAATATCATTAAACGGTATTGCGCGAGCCGAGAAAATGATTTCGCGTCGTTTCCGAGAAGGTCGTTGTGTATTTACATCCGGCACATTCGTCCATTAGTCATAGCAGTTGAAGTACGTCATCGTAAACATCGCGCTGCTGCAGCTGAATCGCTAATTCATGACTGTTTGGAGATTTTTAAAGTTTTAAATAGCAAAGATGAAAGCAAGTCAAAAGGAAAAAAGTAAACTTTTTTCTCATCTCAGACTTTCATTATTAAATTTAGTCGAATATTTCAAACGATAATTTATATCGTTGAGTCAAATAAAATTCGAATTGTATTATCTATTGTTTTTTTGCATTAAAACAAACAAATATAACAATGTAGATATGAAACCTTTTTAATAACAAAACTCCAATACGTTATTCTATGTAAAATAATTTTAAAAACAAAGCATTTGATTGTGCAAATAATAAATACTTCCTCAAATTGGCAATCAGTAACACCGCCATTCTTCGGTTTTAAGAGGCTTCGTGTTTGCTGCCGTTGTAAAAACGTTTGTCCGTATTTACATTAACGACGTTTTATACAGCCCAATGAAACATCGCGAACGCTGCGCTTTTAATTACGGTTCTTTTCAGCACCGAAGAATGGCGAATTTTGAGCGTAACCTTTTTTCAACCCGAAATCGTCGTTTCATTTCGAGACAGAAGCGTGCAGCGAAAGCTCCCTGAAAAGTTGCAACGTCGCGCAATCGCGTTACGAAGTTTTAATTAATAGTTATAGATTGTTAAAAATGGTCTGTTTACGGGGGCGCCGCAGTCTCGTTATTAAAAGCTTATCGCAAGAACAGCAAAGCACTTTTTTTTCCAAAGAATGAATCGTCCCGGCCGATTGTACTAAAATATGTTAATGCATGCACACGCATGAATATGCACGAAGAAGCCGGAAATTTATGCCGGAGCTCAACGCCAATGGCCTTCTCATTTACCCATTTTTTGTCTTTGTCCCTTCTTTGCCTGCAATTTTTTCCCTCTTACACTTTTTCACTTTTCCTCGTCGCGTCGTTGAATAAATTCCGAAAAGAAATACCTTCGAGATACCTTGGAAAATGTGACTGCGGGAAGTATCATTTAATATCTTAGTCTTGGATGACGACACGTAAAGTATCTGAATTGAGTAGAAAAATAGGCTGTGCGTCACGGGATAACGGGAAATAAATTTGTTACTTATTTCATGGAAGCTGAGTTACTGTAAGCTGCACTGAGAAACAATTTATGTGATTATTTCAACTATAATTTTAATGATTAAAGATGTTCAATAACTTGGCAACAATTATCCTGATCAATACTACAATTTAATTCATTAAAAATAATAATTTTCAGATGTAAAATGATTGTGTCGACTCGATACAATCATTTTTCTTAATTTACTTTGAGCATTCGACTCGAAACACTTCAAGCAGAGAAAATTAAAAATAAGTTAATAGATTTTTTGGGAAGATTTTTTTCGGGAATTGCCAGGTGGTGTTGAAAAAAGGCATTCGCGCGGCTCGTTCTTAATGCGCAAAAAAAGGCTCCGGTCGCGGTTAACGGCGGCGTAATTTCGCGTAAATAAACGATAAGCGGAATTTGATCACGAAAACCTGCGCTTGATACATGTAACAAGTGTGTATCGCGAGTTACAAAAAGATCGGTCGAATCAACCGAATTATTTGGCTGAGTTCCTTCGATCGACCAATCACCTGCGCAGAGAATAATTTTCTTTTATGTCTGCACGTGTTGTTTAATAATAAAAATCAGTTAAAATTTGATTGATTCGAATATGAACCCTACAACTGTGATGGTTCCAGCAAAATTTGTTTGATTCGACCAGGTTTGTTCACAATGTTTGTAATTGCGTATATCAGGCCTGCATAACACGATGCTAGTCAGCATAAACTTTTAAGCCCGGCGACGCTGTTGACGCGCATAGCGATAGTATCGCGGTGACGGAATTAACGCGGCTATAATTTTTGGCGTCATCAGTTCTGGACATCTGCAATGAAAAAACCGCCGAAGCTCTGGCCTACGCCACGCGGCAGTAAATTCATTCTAATTGCCCGTAATGGACGATTCCATTTCGTGGGCGATTTATTTCAAAAGCGAGATAACTTTGTAATGCAACTCGGGGAAATTCGATGCGCCGATAAATCGCCGAGTTGTCTTAAAGATGAAATCACCATGGAACCGCGGCTTAAATCGCGGGGAATGCCGTATTTCTCTTTTATGCCACTGAGCTGGCGAGGTGAGAACGCATGCTAGCAAGTTCCAACGTTTCAATCAAAATTTTACAGCGAGAAAAGGATTTCATTGAATGTAATAAATTTTCGTTCAATCGTATAAATCGCAAAGTTTACTCGAATTCATCTAATTAATTTCGTTTGACAATTAAGACCGAGTTGCAAAAATATTTAGTTAATGTAAATTCAATGGATTTACTGAATGGATTAAATGTATCAGTTTTACTTAATTCGAGCAAAGATTTCTACGCACTTTAAAAGAAAAAACTTAATTCGCGGTAGCTGTAAACAATAATTTCATCTATTTAGCGGGAACCGGCCGAAAGTGGCACTTATTACGTTACTTTTACCTTCATCGCAGTATTTTCATTGTCTACCTTGTAACAAAGTAATATTGCTTTACAAAGTTATCAAGCTGTCTTGTTTGCCGGAAACATGAGTTTTATGTTAGTTATTCCTACATTTTTCCTATTTTTTTTTATTTTTCGCCGAATCTCTTTCCTTTTTTTGACATTCTTTAGAACTTTAACACACATTTCAACGTTCAAATTAAAACGATTCGAGGACTTGATTAAACTATGTAATTACGTTAAATATTTGTTAAACAATTTCGAAACGCTATTATTTAAAGTTAAAAAAGGGAAGGGTACAAAATGGAATGGGCGAAAATAATAATGAGACAAACGAGGTACGTATTTAATTTGCTTGGAAAACGTTGGATGGAAAATGCCGCGGAAAATCTTTGCCAGTGATATCTGGATTTGTGAGAGAAAGTAGAACAATAACGAAGGAAACAAAGCATCCAGGAATCGTCCTTGGTGGATGCGGCACTTTACACGACAGATAAGTACCCGGAAAAAGGAAAGGACGTTGACCTCCCGTGATGAAGGAGCTCACTAATCATCGATAAATAACCATCATCCCCCCACAATTTACTATTGTGATTAATGGCTACTTTTTGCGCCAAAACATCGAGATTAATTAGCGAAATCCAATTTCGGCATTGTCGAAAAACGCGAATCAAAATGTATGAATTACCTTGCTTTAATGAAGTATGATGACCCGATAACACGCACTGATTAAAATTTATACGTAAAATAACGTCAACCAAGTAACTGTCGATAAATCTTTATTTCTTTGCGCGATATTCGTTAATCCGGGTTGCTGTCTTTGAAAGAATTCCGTTGCAAATTATTTGCAAAATAATGCACATAAAAATTTCAACGTTTTTTTTTATCAACGAATGTAATTCGTTTTCGAAATTTTCGAATTCAAAGTCGTCGAATTTGAATTTAGAAACAACAATTTGAATAAAATCGATATCACTCGTCATACGACTCGTAAAATTCAACAAAATATGTGACAAAATTGTCCTTATAACTAAATTTTACTTTATTTTACTTTTTTTTCGATTTTCGTTGAAAAATTGTGCTGAATAATGATCAACAAAATTTTACATTGTTCAATTTTCTTCAAGTTCGAATTTCTTGATGAAAAAATGCTGGAAATTTCATGCACGTGTTAAAATAGGTACATTTTTAGAATGAAATATTTCATTCTTTGTTTGGAAAACAAATCCGACGTAAAGTATCGAGTATATTTAAAGTTACGTATTACTTAATTTGCAATACTGTTTCCTGAACGTATATTTTCGAAGGGAGAAAATGGAAACCAGGAGAAATAAAGCGGTTTTTTTTATCACGACGAGCTTCTTTGTCATTTTTCGTGTTGATGTGACGGCAAAATACTGTCAGAAAAGCAGGACTACACGTAATCAAAACACAAAGATACGTAGCTTATGCTGACAGTCACGTTGGGCTAACGTGCATTTTTGTTGGCGCAATATTAACTTGAAATTCATGTCGGCGACGCATGACATTCATCTTCGTGAATATACCGAAGCCGGATTGATACTTCAACGAATTATTCAAAGTTCAACATCACCGTCCAAACAAAATCCAATATTTTTTCATCATTATTAGCATTAATTCTCATTCATTCAAAAATATATCTATTTACAACCACTAGATATATTTCTAACGGTAATATCAAAATCCAAATAACAAAACCACGATCTCCCAAAGAAAATATTCTCCAAACATTTCGCGAATCAAAATATTAAACTATCAAGAATCACTATGCAAATAAATTGTTTTCGTTCTCAAAATGATTTTCACATGGTATTACCGTGGATCGATAATTGCATGCAACGAGGAAAAAAAAAAATTTCCCCGTCCGAAACTCCCTCTTAATGAATGCAACACCGAGATTCCTCCCAATTATAAACGAAGTCATCCGGCGAGTAAAACGTTATTGGCGTCATGTTTGCCCGTATTTTCCTACAAACATCCTCGTATAACCTGATATCATCCATAATTGTCCACGACCGCGTAGTCGCGTATAATTTTGCCCTAAAAGTTGGCTGCGCGTCCACAACAACTTTGATGAATACTAAATGCGTGTCTTAGCGAGTCGCTAACGACGGCGCGTTAATTTTACATCGCGCGTCTGTTATAAAATGCCCGGCGAAAGGCAGCGTGGCGTTTTAGCATCGGGAAATTGAAAGCAAGACGCATCCTTTATTGAAGCGAAATTACCATTCCGAGTTTATGAAATAATATATAGCGCAACAACAAGAAAATCTCGGCTCCGGTCCGATATATTCGTAAGTCGACGCAGCCGAGCCACTCCCGGAGGAAATTTCTATTTCGTAATCCCGGCCATTATTTGTTATACGTCTCCCGGGGGTATCGTTTCATTTAAACCAACTATTATAACGTACGAAGAAAGTGTACGTTTCCGTCCGTTTCCTCGGCAGACTTGCGGCGAATTTCGCGTATGAAAAGCGCCACGCCGCCCGTAAATAAGTCACGCCGGCAGATCGAACGGAATAAACAATCGTGTTTAAGGATTAAGCCGCGGTTTCAGCCCGCCATCCGGCAAAGCGAACAAACGCGACCGGCACACGACGCCCGCAAATCTCACGCTGCGATGTCCGCGCGTATCACGTTCCACGCATTTCGAACGAAACAGTTATTTGCACGGCGCGCCGTTCGCCTTTGCGTTTTCGTTTTGAATATTTAATGGACGCGAATGTCCTGGTTCGAAAAAGTGCGCCGGGACAGCGCCAGCCGTATCTTATATTTATCGTGTATCCATCGAAAATCTTTTTGTCAGCGCCCCGTGTGCAATTTCAATCATTCATACCGCGAGATGGTTCGTTAAACATTCACACGCGGAGCATTTTTATTTGTTATTCCATTCTTACGATCTTCCTTTTGGCCGAAAAATTAAGTCGCGTTCGAGGAAAGAT
The DNA here is from genome assembly GCA_022817685.1 of Aradophagus sp. ZL-2020. NCBI lineage: Eukaryota > Metazoa > Arthropoda > Insecta > Hymenoptera > Scelionidae > Aradophagus > Aradophagus sp. ZL-2020. Next base: position 10,888 of record JABFOV010003549.1, read on the forward strand.
TGTCAGACAAAAAAAACATTCTTTTGTACGTTTTAATAATTTGGTACATTTTAAACACTTCATGGACTACGTGTAATAAAATTATAAAAATAAAGTTTCAAGAAAAGCTAATTCACAAACTTATATATTCAATTTATTAAGTATTTAGAGTAGGTCCAAATTCACGGATAAAAATATCAAAAGTACAATTCAAACTCAAACGTGTTAAATGGGTTAACGTAGGTCATGTCACAATAAATGTTTACCAAATTGTCTGCAGTATTTTTTTAATTATCATGAATTCCATATCAGTTTCATGTCGAGATTATTTTCATTTTGGTTCCATCAATATTCAACTCCAACTTACTGCCAGAAAAAATATCGACAATATTCTCGACTTAAACCGCGGCTTTTGTCGAAGTTTTAATTATTTTTACAGCCTTAAGCTGTTCGATATTGAAGGTCCAGGAATACGCGGATTAGATAGATTCGGATCTTTCCGAACGTCACATTTGATCGTGGTACTTTGACCTTTCTTTCACAGCTACGAAAAAAGCCGAGAACTATTGTTCTTAGAATTATAATAATAAAAAGCATGCCTTTCACGTAACAAGTGGCTTTTACGACAGAAATTCGATATTTCCACGATAAATTATTATTGATCGCGACAGATGTTTTTCAAATCGTAACTCAAGTTGGTACGCTGGGAACGTGAAGACGCCGACGGAAAATAATTTAACGACGAAATGAGTTATGAAAAAATTTCGGAAAAAATGTCGCCAGTTGGATATATTTTTACGTGTAGCGGTTTGCATAATTCAATTTTTCGTTATCCTCATAAATATTTCAATCCTGACTTTCCACAAATAAGGAATTTAGGTTATACGCTGAAAATAATTTTACTCGTGCGTATCTCGTAATAGAATTATCGGAATCAAGTATTTAACAAAAATCTGTTGTTAAAGAATACAACTTTTTACGAAGAGTATTGTTTTCGGAATCGTACTGACATAAATGTAAACAAACCTATAACATAAATTTATTCAAACTATTTAAACATTCTGTATTTTTATTGAAAACGTTTTCATTTTAAGCATAAAAAATAAAAGAATTTGTGTTCTTCCTCTAAACTGTATTTTTAGCCAGAAGCAGACTTTAATAGAAAAACGGCCAAAAACAGTTTCATTTTCTCCATAAAATTCAAAAGATGCCGGCTACAGCCAATATTTACTTTAAAATAAATATTTTCTGTTTAAATTAGTTCAAATTCAAAACTTTCTACTCGTTTCTTTCAACGCTGCTTCATAATAAAAAAATCTCTCTCGGATTAAACCAATTTCTTTGCCTTCAAAAACAAAAGTTTCACAACATTATAATAATTTGTATACAATTATTTTGGCGCCAATGTTCAAATATAAACTTCGTCATCCATTTACCACCTCTTAAAGCACCCACAATAAAACCTCAATATTCAATTTTACCATTTTTCTATTGCAGTGACAAAAATTTGCATCGAAAACGCGAAAGCAACGAAAATCGTACGAGTTGATTTAAAATTTGCAATCGAAGAAACAGAGGTGCGCTTGATTCATATTCAACGGCACATTCTCGGTCAATCGATTCGCACACTGTCGCTTATAAATAACCTATCAAGTGTCACCCGGCGGCTCGCTTTCCTCCGTTTCACCCACGCGGTTTCATGGTCTCTTCGCAAGGTCCGCGAACGTGTAAGTATAGATTATTCGGTGTTTCGCATTAAACGCTCGTGGTTCCGTGTTGTCATATTACCGACCGTAAATGAAGAATCCGATAAAACTTGCACGTAACGCTCGTTCCAATCAATGCGCCGTTCAACGTTGTTATACGCGAAGCCACTTGGACGGTTTACAATTCAGTGTAACGTCAAATTAATCGACTTATTATTTAATTTAGCATACGCTATGGACGGCATTCCAATTTCGAAAAGCAGATTCTTATTAACTGCGATCGATGCGAGATTCACCTTTTTCTATATTTACTGCGCTTCGCATTCTGACGTAACGTTCAAACGGGCTATGCTTTTTATAACCACGTTACGTTGTTACGAAAAATAATATCAGTTTCAACAACGCCATTGATTCGCGATAACGTCGAAACATATGAATTAAAAATCGTATGCGTATTATATTTCCTTTCATGTTATGTGAATTTAATTCAATAAATTGATGATTGATAATTTGAATGTTGTGTAAATTTAATATTTATCTTTTTATATACTGAGTAACGTTTGATGTACTGAATAAACGAATTAAAAAATCGTGAGTTGCACATTGTTGTCAATAAATATTACATTTGCGTAGGAACTTATTTATTTCAGCCGTGACAAGGTAACATTAAATGGCAATAATACCATAAAAAATCTTTTGACGTATGCGTCAAATTTCTGCACAATCTGCACAGTGGAATTATTATTTTATACAAGTGATAACTATTTCCGAATGACAGAGAGCACAATCGTCAATTAATAAGTGTGTAATCACCACGAATGTTACTCAAATTATATGTACGCTAAATACTACGTAAAACACAAGATTTTATCGTTCGACCGATAAAATTGCTCGGCAACGAAGTCAAACGCATCGTAACTCGGCGGATTTTATTAGCCAAAATGCGACGCACAATGGCTAATGATAAAGTACCCAATACATATTAACACTATGCATTTGATACGCTGTTTGTCATACGCGTACGTAAACCAGATTCTCGAAAATCCAATACAATTAATATTCCATTACTCTAATCTCAAAATGCAATTTATGCGAAATAACGGCGGACTTTGTAAACAATGGCGAGCGAATTTCAAAATCATTGTAAACGTGTCACATAACCTGGTGCTTCCATTTGTAATTAAATATTCAATCGTGAATATTGAATTAACCACCTCCTTCCCTCCCCCATTTTCTGATACACAATCCTTTTCACTTTATTTCGTTAATTTCTCATAAAAACATCTGTTGAAATTAATAAAAAATTACATTATTTATTCAAAAAAAAAAAAAAAAAAAAAAAAAAAATATGTATATACATATTTAAAATGAAAATTTAAAATAAATTTTTCTCAGTGTAATATCAGTTATCTCAATTCTTGTTGAATCTAATATAAACTGTTACTGTCAAATATAAGTGGATCGAAGCCGTTCAGGTATATAAATGATTGAGGTGTGAAAAGAACACTCAATATTGTCAAAGTTTTACATCCATTACAGAATGAAACAAAAAGATGGAGTTAATCCAAAATGACAACTCAAATAAGCGAAAATCGTTCAATTCAACTTCAAAACTTAACTATAAAAACACAAAGTACCGAATATAACGAAAAACTTTATTGAATCATTTACCGTGATGTAAAATAATGTAAAACATCCGACAGTACATAATTCCCTCGTTGTAATTTCATGCATAAATTAGAGCGAATTTCGGGCGTGATTTAAAACGTTACGAGAAGAAACGAATTATTAGAATGTCATAGGTCGTTCGCCGGCGGAGTCGAGGGGCAAAAACAGAAAAGCGAAACGTTTGCCGCGCGCATGCGCGAGGCATATTTCTGGTGATTTACGCGACGCTCGTAAAAACGCTTTACGGGCAACAGCCATGGTTATCGGCCCGGAGGATGCCATTATGGATTTTTCGCGATTTTCCTTTTTTCGTCCTCTTTCTTCGCGAGAGTCGTGAGATCATTTCTGCCTACTTGCACTGTCACTTGAGCATTATGTATGACAATATTTCGTTCGCCTTTATATCAGAACCACTTTGCACGCTATCGAATTTTAGTTGAAAGTGCGTTTCAACCGAGTCATTTGCCGACTGGTCATCAATAAAACTGACTTTGGCCATTTTTTATTGAACCTAAAGCATCGGGCGAAAAAAAACGATTTCTCAGTTAATTATAATTGCAATCACAATTGTATACTTTTGCAAAACAAGTTTGAGAACTGCATTATCATCGTCGTCAATTTTACTACAAACTTTTCTCTGAATTTCCAACATTACAAATCGCTGTAATTTATTACAAAGGAAGAAGAACAACAGTCCGTTCGCAATGTTGAAATTTCATTTCAGTCCATTTTGCTGACCAATGATTAAAAAAAAACTGAATAAATGCACCAATAAAACGAATCAACTTGTTCTTCAGTTGAATCGACACGTGTTAATTAAAAAAAAAAGAACAAAAATAGTGACATCGATGAATAATATTCGCGATTATGTAAACGTATAAAAAATGATGCACTATTTTTCTCGGCCGTGAATTATTCATGGTCCCGGGAAAAGTGATTTAATTTGAATTTTAGATGCAATTATCAAGGTTTTACGCGATACCGATCCAAACGGCGCGCCGAAGTTTGCCGTATTTATTAACGACCCGGTCTAAGTTACGTTTTATGTGTATCGTGCAGCCTCGGTATCTCGCGTTTGGCGCGACGACTGAGACCCAAGATCCGCGGGCGAAAATTCGCCCGACTTATGCTTTATTTAACGACTCGATAAAGTCGATAGCATTTGTCTCGTTTCGGCCAGATGTTATCAATCGTCGGAAGCAAAGTTTAAACCGCCGGGACATTTGTTTTCCTTTTCACGACCACCCTCCAGGCTAACCAGACGTTATCAATCGATGCTCAGTTAAATCTGACCATCGCCGTTCTGCTGAGAAATTAACCTTATTTATCGAGCCGTGTTAATCGCGCTCCCGCACGAGACGTTGTTATTACTTTCGGCAGTGTAACTTGGTCGCAACAAAACGTTTAATAATTGTTCAACAACTTTGTTAAATCGCATGTATCAATTATAACAATCACTCGATAAGTGCTTTTTTTTCTTCCGTTCGTGAAATTGTCTGGAGCTATGTTTCGTTTCGTTTGAGATATGTATTCAACAATAATTAAATGCATCCGACAAATTTCTGTGATAAAAAAAATAATAATAAATACAAAAAAAAAAAAAAAAAAAAAACTAAAATTATTAACGTTTCAGAAATAGTTATTTGATGCCTCTTTTACACCTCTGAGGCTCCCAACAATAAAAATAAACAATATTAAGAGCGTAGCACATTCTTAGAAAAACCGAACACAAAAATCAACGCCTTACAACATATCGAAAGTAAAAAAACACTTGCATCCTCCAGTATATTAGGAACCAGTCAAACTTTCTCTGCGATCCATCGCACCATGCCACCCACATCTCCACTCCCTATCTAA
>JABFOV010003550.1:0-16088 GCA_022817685.1 Aradophagus sp. ZL-2020
GCCGTTAACGGCAGACGCCCCCCCGGGTTCTTTCACCCCCGGCCCAAGAGCCAGGCATCCCAATGCCCTTTTGTGCCTGCTCGCGCCCAACTTCCAGCCGGACCCCGCGGGCGTGTAAAGGATAAGCAAAACCCCGACCGCAGCCCCCCCCCCCCCCTATTTCAGTTCACCCCCTTCGCCCCTTCTTCGCCACAGTCACCTACAATCGGTATGTTTGCACTCGGCGGAATTGGCGCCCCGGACTTTCGTCCGACCGAGCACCACCTCGTAATGGCTGCTACGCGACTACCGGCTTCGGGGCTTTTATACGCCTGTTGTTGAGCTTGTTTTGTCGCGACGTAAGATTGCGCGTTACATTTTAATATGAACAAAGTAACGCGGAAAATGCGCGCCACGGTCTCGAGTCTTGAATGATGAATACGCCGATTTCTTCCTTTTTTTCCATTTCCTTTGCTTTTAAAATCATTTTCCGAGTAAGCGATGAAGAAAGCAGTGGATTACTTTTTTATTAAAGATCGTGCATTTTGCCGTGGAGAATATATTTACAGGTAGGAAACGGCTTGGAAAAAAAAGAATGGGAAGTTATAGACGACGTAAAAAGACTCATTTATTTCGAAGTATACTCGCGAATTTCTTAGTTTGATGTTCGTTTCGGATGAAAAGGAGGAAAAATATTAATACTCGTTATTTTTTTTTGCAATCCTTTTATATGAAGAAGGTATATACATGTTGTTGCAAGTTAATTAAGATTTAAATTAGTTTCCGTGTTTCAGCAGCAGCTTATATGATTTTATTTAATATTTATTTATTTTATTACAAGAAATATATTTTTACAATTAATCGAACGTTTTCATGACAGTGTCCAATAAATATACTGAAAATGATTTTGTGTACAATATTTATTAATGAGTTTTTAAAATCATTAAAACGATATTAATAATAATTTTTTCTTTTTTTTTTACGTTTCTAAGTTTGATGTTCAATTAATTTTAATTAAATGTTAATCTGTTATAAACATTGAACTGAAAAATTGTCAGACAAATTAACAGAAAACTTTTTACTTGAGAGTAACGCTTTGCAAATGAAAAATAAGTGAAACAATTTTATTTAAACAGTAAATATCGTAATACCGAAAAGAATAAGCAAGCACATCTACACATAGAACATTTTTAAAATGTATTATGTGAACGTATAATTACAAAAACGGAAACAAACGTCCAATTTTTTAATAATTACCGAGAATTCGCAAAGTAAAATTCTCACATTAACGCAGATTTCTTTTAATGACGAAAAGTAACAACTTTCACGTTCGCGTCGTAACATTAAAATTTTGTTTATTAAAGCTAACATTTGTTAAAGTTCAACAACTTGTACGTAATCCTTAATGCACCGATTATGACGGCGAGGTAGACGCGCGCAAAACAACCGAGCACAATGGCATATTTATATTACATCCGTTAAATGAAATATTACAAAACAATTGCTCGTCTTACAGTTGTGAGTTTGCCGCAACGCAACATCTGAGATGATGAAGATGAAATACAAGCGCCGTAAGATTCCCGCGGCGCATAATGACTAGCAAGGAAATTGTGGCCGCAGTATGAAAGACGAGGTCTGTGTTATTCTGTTCGACAAGTATACTCGGCGCATTCCGTTAAACTGATATCCCTTCTGGCTGCGCTTTGATAGAAATTAGAGATATTCGTGTAATTTTTCTTACGGGAAATTACACGAGTAATTAAATACGTTGTTTCACAATTATAACAACAATTACTTTATCAAACTTTAGTTTAAGACGTAATTATTAATTGTAAAGAACGATGTTGAATAATGAGAAGCAATATCAAGTTCAAAAGAAAAGCAAGGTAAACATTAACGAAATTTTGATAGCGCACGAGAAAAACATATTTCAGGCCACATTTTTGCCATGTATGCAATTTTTTTTTTTTACACACAACCTTATAAGGTTTTTGGTCTTAAAAACGTTGAAACCTTTAAACACAAAAGTCATTGTTCGCCAACTATTTCGTCGCCATAATTGCAATTGATTAGGTTCCTGTAAATAAACTTGGCCATCGGTATTTTTACGCTTTAAAAGCATTAACTTTTAATACGATTTGCATTGGCGATCGCTTAAAGTGAAAACACGACAAACTAATTTCGACTGGACGAATTGACGCAAAAACACGGCTAATAATATCACGATAGTTGAGTGGCGCGAAAAGTCTGTCATTTTGTTTCAAACCCCCTGGCCCCGGCAGCGCAATTTTGCTTTATTTCATAATAGGATTGTCGGGTCTCGGTCGGAAAAGGTGCCTACCAGTTAATTGAAAATCGCGGTTAGTCACGCGAGCCGATAGACTGGAATGACCGGATCGCCTTTCACGCCCGCGGCAAAGCGGCTTGCAAAAATGAGCCAAGATTCTGAAGCGTAACCTTTTAAACTCTGCTGGATTAGCCAAAGCTTTTTTGTAACAGAAAAGGCCCCGTTTCCCTTCGGGAAAAATCATCGTGACTTGCAATCGTGGCCGCTTTTAATTTCTGAAGTCTAAGTCATTTTAATTCGGACGTTTTACGATTTACGAAACTCATCACATTTTTGTAATATAGAAAATACTGTCCTATACAAATTCTATAAATATAATGAAAGCAATTTCAATCCCTATCTTATAATTGATGTTGAAATAAAGTGAAATACGTGAACTCTGACAAACGCGAAGTACGAAATGTGAAACATTAAATCACTTATTTCCCGCCAAAACAACGAAAGTGAATAAAAAGAGTGAAAGTTTTTTCTACGCTGAACGTGCGAATCGATGACTAAACGAGTTCCGAACACTTTAATGACTATTCAGCCAAGTTACATAATTCTAATGGTGGCCGTAAAGTACGTCATATGTGCATACATATGCATTGATGAAGTGGAATTCGACGTGATTTCCAACGCCTCGTTTAAGGCACGTAAAGGCCGGCTTGCAGTCCATTAATATGCTGATTCCGTATTCAGTTGACCGAATTGACTGGGGCTTTTGCTGCTAACACCGGCCAACTAAGTAATAGTTGAATAGCGTGTATAGTCTTCAAAGAGCGACCTTACGCGATATCCGGATAGCATAACGTCTCTGTGAGTGTCGTGTATGTAAACCGTACGTCCAGTCGATTTAATTTATTAACGCAATAACGGCTACGTATTGCGACATATGACCCGGGGATCAATTTTACGGCACGGTCCCATAAATGTACGCGCCCGCCAACTTGCTCGCATCGAGGAACAGTCGGCATTCAACTTCTACACGTCGTAAAAGTTGTGTTAATTGAATTCGTGCTGATATCATTCATCTTTGGGACTTTGGATGTATTAACGGGTTTTAAATTTGATAAAAAAAAATTACAGCTGTATTTGAAATTAATTGAAAGATCGTTTAAATATATTATCATTTGCTGAAAAAAAGGATTTGTTAGCTAAAACTGTTTGTTAATATTGCAGTCACATTGATTATTTGATTCTATTGCCTATTTGGTGAAAGCAAATATTTCAATTGCAAACGTCCAACTGTGCTACTTAAATAATGATTTTGCTGTTAATTTTTTTCATTGCATTATTATTTCAAAACAAAGCTAACAAAACTGTAATTTCCGGACATAAGGCATCCTATGTCAGCGGGATAATGACAACGACACGTGGCGTTCGAAGTCGGCTCCGTTTGTCAAGATCATTTGCCGCTCCAACGTATCATCTTAGGCCCTATCATGTCTATATCAATATACAGGCGTCGGGTGTTGTTTTAGGGATCAATAGTCACTGTCTAATCGTACGTACGGATATCTAGACGGGAATCACGTTTCAATTTCAATAGTTCTGATATTTTTATCTTTTGCAAAAAAACAGCAATTCAGCTGAAACAAGCCTTTCAAGAGCTACCCTAACTTTGTTATCAATCCATTTTAAGTGTTTTTCGTAACAAATTAATCATTCGAAATAACTGACAGACTTCTTGTTAGTGTTGTATTACCACACGCAGTACAATTAACAGTACTTTTTCCTATAAATGTAGAGGAGTGAACTTGTGAGTGACGATCCCAAATTTTTCTAACAAATTTATGGGAAAAAATTATTTTCCCCTAATTGAGGCACAATCATAGAAACTACACAATTTTTGCCAGAAATTTATCAGAAAAATTTAAGATGGTCACTTGTGAGTTGACTTTCTCAAATATATAGGACAATTAACTAAAAAATTTTTTTCTGCGTGCATCTTGTGGTGTTAACGATCCAGAAATACAACGGAACGAAATTGACGAAACTATAAACCTCAAGCCAACAGCGCCCTCTTTTTTCCATCATCTCCACTATTTTGCGCTGCGTCTGAAATTTCATCAAAAGCCGATCAAGACGGTAGTTGCGCTACAATTACTGTAATTGAGGCGTTCGATATCGCGGCCGGGTTGACCCTCCCCATAGTACCCCCCTGCCTGAAATGTCCATTACAGGTGGCGCGCTGACATTCGCGGGATTCTGCGGAAGTGCTTGCAATGTCGGATAACCATTTCGCTAAGCGCGTTTTCAGGCGTTTCTCGACTTACTCGTGCTGATACGCCCCAAAACTGCACCCGGCATTGTTTCGCGCGCCTTTATACAGACGTTCGCAATTATGGCGGTCTGCCACCGAGCTTCTTTCACGCGCATTAATTTATTTAGTTTATACTCTGGAACATATTATTGGAACTTTGTAAATCGCTAAAACAATCAACAAATAAATATTTAAGTCAAATTAAAGTATAGTTCATGTTATAATGATAATGAGACGTGTTAAAGATGGAAAAAATGAAGCAATAGTAATTTTATTGTAATAATCATTGATAATCATAAGATTAAATTGTTGCGAGAATGCATAAATGATTGTAAATTTTATTAATTTTTATATAGTGATAAATTACACTTGCAAAACGTGAGTCGAATTTACATGTTCAAGGCAGTATTTCCATTGGTACTGCTCATCTGATGTTAAATCAACATCAAAAAACCATTGAACCAACATTCCGAACTAACACTTCCTTGAATGTTGTTTTGCATTGAATTTTCGTCCTGCTTGGTTGACTATTTTACGGAATTTAATGAAATTTTTCGCTCATAATGACGACGGAGCGCGATTCAAAGTCTGCCATTGTGCATCGGTTTTTGTCTTTTCTCGACAATGTTTCGCTTTATGATTAAATGTTTACAACAAAATTGACACCTTTTATTGCATTGTGATGAAAAAGCTTTGTGTCGCTTTAAATAATGAATATCGATTATAAGTTCAAATAACAGCGGTATTTTCATTGGACTGTGGATTATGTGCGAAATCAAACCTTACAATTTGCATTGTGATTGAACGTGGCCGGGCTGAAATTTGTTTTGCCAGGCTGAATTTGTTTAGGGTCGAGCGGCAGCGCAATAATTTTTGCGCTTCTCTCGTTACAAACTTCAAACGCAAACAGCACGTTTAATAATTGCGCCAATTATAAAAATATTCAAGCATCAGTTACGAATGTGTGGTTGCACCTTATCAGTACTAATCGCGCGATGCTGACACGAGTGTAACAAAAATAAATACATTCTTTTCCAAAAGTAATCGTTAAGTTTTAAATTCATGCGCCCCATAAATGGCTCGTATTGAGAGAAATTTCATCCAGTAATACATGCTAATACGATGTTAGGAAAGCAAAATTGTATAGTGGATATTATTATTTTAATGTATTAACAATTTACATTGGTACATACTTTATCTAAGAAAAAATAATTATAGTAGAATTGCGTAACATTCTTTTTTCATATCAAGAATATATTTGAGTTGATGAGATATGATGTATTGAACTTGACTCGAAATATTTTCTACTGTTATTGTTACCTTATTGAAATAACATATTATTCAACGTCCTCAAAACATCATGTTTCCCATTGCTTCCTTGAAATAAACGGATGATCATTGTATTACGTTCTAATGGAAAGTTGTACCATTGACCCGAAAAAGTTGTCTTCGAAAAAGATTTCACGTGAAAAATAGAATACTGGTGAACAAACTACGAAAACATTGGTTTAAAGACACAGACAAAAAAACTTTGCATACTCTTGCAAGCGCATAAAGCCGGACATAAAAACTTCAGGTTTTGGCTACAACGTACGAACAACAATAGCTTTTTATCAACGCTAGAATAGAACCAAGCTAGCATCAAAAGATTTGTTATGACATTATATATTGGAATTTCTTTAAAACAAACGAAGTTGCATGAAATGTAGAAATAACGTTTGCAAAGCGCGCGTTGCGGTTATGCAGCGGTATCTCTGAAAATCAGCGGAATTCGTCTGTCGATCTTTCTGTCGATAGTAATGAAGCTGAAAATGATTTTGTCATTGCTTCATGTTCTTTTAGTAGTTTACGGCTACTTCATAGGCACAAGTCTGAATACGAACTGACACGTGTTATTGATTTTGCATCGGGATGCTTCAGACTCCGAAGTGCTTTTGAAATAACGGGTCGCAAGTTTAGAAATTGGACAAAATTATTAAAATGGATGATTGACAAAATATGTTATGTATAAAAATATCTCGAAAGAAAATTGAAACAGTACAACGTAACATTGTGTAACGGTATTATTCAACCATTGCATAATAAAGAAAAAAAATTTGTAAAAGGCATGGAAATTCTTATACTAGTGACATTAATATTATTTATATTATCAATATTAATTGTCCGTTAAAGCGTCTTCCAACGTGAAGAAAAAACAATTATTGTCTTCAATTTCTCTTTTATTACAGTTTTTTTAATGACTAGTAACTTTTGATTTTCAAGCGTTAGTTAACTATGTCGGACAAACGAGTGTGATCGATGAAAATATTACAAATCGAGGATTTTGCGTTTCTATGAACCGCAACCTAGTAGAACACGTACTTCAGCGTTCAGTAGAATTCGTCGAAGTTATAATTTGCCTTAGCATTCGTTACAAGTTTTGAAAGTTCGCGAGAGTTACAACTAAATTATTTACATTAGATTATATTCAATAGTTTAGGTACTCCTTCAAGTGAGTAGAAATTTGTTAAACAAAATGCTAATTGTCAAATTATATCGTAATAATCTGGAGTAGGAAATTTTAAAAAGTTAGACTTAATGTTTTACAGATGAAGATAAAAAATTAACTATTTTTTCGGTTGTTTTTTATATTACAACATTATAGTATTATATATTACGAAAAAGGACTTGAATATAATCATTATATCGCTTTATAATTGAAATCGAATACGTAAAATTTATTTATATATAATGCGATATTGTTTAAAGTATGTTATCAATACATGCATGTGATACAAATAATTTAATACCAGAAACAAAAAATTATTACACGAAACAGTAACATAATATATGTTTAAACACTGTCTTTATAATTTCAAATAATGTATCATTATGGTTTTAATACTAAAGAAAGTAAAGTTTGTCGAATAATTTATTCTATTCGTTTGAAACAACTGTTCATAAGTTTCGATAATAATTAATAAGTTTAGCAAATATATATATTTATATTGACAATCAGTACATTCGCAGCTTTTGCTGATGTTAATTTCGATGTTAATCTTATTATCATCATTATTTGAACAAAATTCGTCGAAAGTGTAAGTATATTAAAAGATAGAAAAGAAAGAAGATTAAATAGTTTTACTTTTAATGAAATACACCTGATCGAATCATAATACTCTACTACGATCAATCTAAATATTTTATGCTTTTTGTTATCTAGATTATATTTTATTTCGCGGATCTGTAAAAAATGTATCAAAGCACACATACACAACTATATTTAATATTCAATATTCAAGAAAAAAAAAAAAATTGATAAATAACATTCAAAATATTTGATACAAGTAATTTTTTTATCTTAAAACAAAGTTAAAAAAATCAATTGATCATTATTCCTACATCATTTAATTATTATTATGTAACAAATAAGCATTTTAATAATTTCTTGAAACTGCGACAAAATTAACTAAACCATAAAAAAAAAATTGGAACTTTTACATTACAAATTAAAGAATTGTAAGAAATGTCTTAAAACGGTTTAAAAAAATCACATAAAAAATAGTTTCATCCACAACATTTCATTGAATCATTTTTCCAATCAACAATCTTCGAACGGCAACACGCGTTACGCAAAAAACGCCGAGTATCGCCATAAATCTGTTTACGTGATATCTCATGCAGCCGACAATTGGTACTCGGATATCTTAACCGAAATCTCGGCTTGACATCGGTGTAATCCGCACGTCGATCATATAAAAACAAGGTTCGCGAAACGCGAGGACTCGACTTGTCGAATCAAGGCTCGTTCGACCAGTGATTAATGTCCGCAAAACGTCGAAGGTGCACCCTCTGGATCACTGTGTCAGCAATCGAATTTGCGGGAATACCGCGAAATTCCATAATGCGTGCCAGCTATCGGTTTTCGGTGGGGTTTCATTGCGGGGTCGGGAAGGGGGGTTTTACACAAATGGCCGGTGTATTACGAGCGAGCGAAGGCCGCTAACAGAATCGCCAGCATGCTGTCCCATATGTGACTGGGACACTTCCGGACTCAGCCGTATTTTCATTTGCAGCACGAGACTAGCCGACGGAAGTTGTCACCGAGAACGACGCGACTCGGTACGGCCGCGTGCGGCTATTTGTGCACATATTACGCGTACTGGCCATGCTTTAATTGCGTTCGAGATCACGCTTCACGAACCGAACGAGATGAATTATTTGAAAGTAGAATTAGAGAAAGGTCGGAAAATCTTACTCGGGAAAATGTGTGTATGTTGGTATATTTGATTGCACGCATATGGTTGAGCATTAAAACAGTGCATAAGAGATACGTTTTTGCTGGTAAAAAATAAAAGATAAGTTTTTGATTTCACGAAAACATGTTTGATAACGTTTATCACGAAAAAAAAATCGTATCACGGAGTGTGAGTTGAATTGAATGTTTTTATAATAAACAGTGCTCAGAATCTTATCGAAAATATATCTCCCATTATAAATAATTATTATTAAAAACAGCGATTAGAAATACCAATTATATAATAAAAAATTCACACGATCATGTCCCGAAACCAAAAATAAACCCCAAGTAAGCCCAATTTTTTTTATTTTGCTTGGTGTAGAAATCAGTCCAAAATATGCATAACCCCTAGATTTACGGGACTGCTTAAACAAAAGACGGCTCGGGTGTAATGAAAAGCGAGCTTCAGCCAGGACTCAGGCCATTCAAAATATTCTCCAACGCGACTAGGTTATAGATCATTTGTTCTGGAGAAACTTTAATGGTGGGATTTTAAACAGTTGCTTTCCGAGGCATTGAATTTTCATGAATAAGTTCCCGAAACGGATTTCGAGATATGTTTTGATTATAAGGGACGTGAGTGGCGAGATTAAAGTGTTTGAGGGCTCTCGCGGAATTAAGCGAAGGGTTCGGTATAGAATGTGTTTAAACCATTTCGCAACGCAGTAATTATAATTTCAAATTTTTAATCACAAGAAGCGAGTGAAGAACATCGGTCAACGCTTTTATTTGCGGTTACTTTTAAACGGATTACTATACAAACCAGATAATCATTTTTTAAACTACTTCGAGAACCAGATAATCTTTTTTAAAGTCTGCTTTTAAAACACTGAAGCGTATATTAATATATTTACTTTGCTACACGGAGTAAATAATTCATTGATAAATGACTAACTTGGACATATTTGAAAAATTAATGTTAATTATGATGCCCCTCACCACATTCTGATATTGCTTTGTCCTTTGATTAGCTAACACCAATACACTGAATAAGAATGTCTTTTAACTTCAAATAAAGTTACACTATAAATGTTGACTTTAACTCATAAAATTATAGTTTGAAAAAGTCAGATTAATATAATTTCACATCGTTTTTTTCTTTTACTATACACAATGGTGAAACGAATGGTGACTTTTGTATATAATATGTTAACACGTTTTTCTTAATTCATGTTTCAGTTACGACTTGCGGAACAAGTACATAGAAAAGACGTCACATTGGAAGGGTGAGCATCTGAACGACCGAGCATTCTTTAGAACTGCCACCGAGCCAGCGTCCTTGAACATTAACCACGTCGAGGAGAAAGACGAGGGCGAGTACCATTGTAGAGTGGATTTTATCAAGAGTCCTACGAAAACTTTTCGGATCCAGTTAGTTGTGATTGGTAAGTCGCTATTTTAACAATCTCTTGCAATTACAAAAGTAATCAGATGTCTGGACCCACTCTTCATCAAGATTTAATTGCACCTATCCTGCTGACGAAATCCTATTCCGATTTGTAAGTTCCAGTCGCGTAGCGCTTGTCGCGATATCAGTCTTAATGAGAGGAGGCTCGCAATAAGAATTCGTTTCACTCCAATTTTATTTTCATTTGAACAATCCAAGTTATGTCGGATATTTTGATTTAGAATAATTTCGTCTACTATTTAAAATAAATTATTGTTGGATAATATTTAAATGTGTTCAGTCAAAATTTTGCAAACTTTTTATTTAAAGTAGATTTCCAATTTTTTGCTGCACACATTATACGAAGTAACTAATTTTCAATTGTTGATAAAGCTAATTGTTTACTTTGTTCGAGTAAATTAAATAAAGCATTATACAACTTTAAAAATCCAAAACTTTAATGATAACTTGATTCATAAAAAATGAAACACAACACTTTGACCTCAATTTATTGAAAAAAAAAGGCTATTCACTGATGCTGTTAACTATATCCAATGATAAAATCTGCCTTAAATTGGAGCGAAAAAAAAGCTGTTAGCCGGCCAGTTTGTGAAAAGTGTTGCACTCTGACACTCCATCCGGTCATACGTTTCCAGATTACACATTAACGTTGCACGCCGGAAACGAAACGCATCAATTTTTGCTTTTAATCACATTAAACGGTTGCGCGCAAACCATACCATCCGTCTCTTTTGCGGCCCATTTTTCACAGCACCAACCGTCCGATCAGATTGGCGCACAAACATCGCTTTCTCTTTTTAATCCTCCAAGCTATATAGACAGTATATACTCACAGTCGACGGCCGATAGATTCGACGTACAACTAAATTATCCGCGGATAAAGCCCGCGCAACCCTTCACCTCGAGTCGTTACAGCGCGTCGGCCTTTTATTTAGTTTTCAGCCCTGGCTCGGAACATCTCCTTTGAATCCGCATCAATCGAATTTTCGTGCTTAAGCGAACTCGAAAGATTATTGAAATCAGCTTTCCTCGCATCAGTAATGGTCCCCCCCCGCACCCCCTTTTTCCTCTGTTTCCCAAATTATATTCGTTCTTAAGTAATAGTTTGGCCTTTGGTTTGTGCTTAACCGTGTGCAAATTATTTAAGACAATTTAGCGTCGTAATGCAACATAATATACAAATTTTATTATACGTAAATACATATTATATTATATTAGCGATAGAGTAGATTATTGAAAATAATTTATTATTATATTATACTGGACTGTAAATATAGTAAATTATTATTATCCTAGATTATTGAAAATACATTTTTTTGATGAATTTTTTTGTTTAAAAGGATCAAACGAAATTGTAACAGTTATTATATTGATGCATTAAAAATTAAAGCAATGTAAAAAAGTATAATTACGACATATAATGGAATAGTTGAATTAAATTAAAATCTTAGAAAAATTTTTTGCAAATTATTAGTTTATCTTTGTAAAAATGAAATTGTTTATATAACCTGGTTCAACAAATGTAAACAAATCTTCATTCATCATTTGTCAAACAAGCAGGCCTTTCTAATTTAAATCACCAGAAAACATTCAAGAACCATTCAAGTCTTAAAAACTAAAACACTTAACATCCGTTTCTTCCACTCCATGAACAAAAATACAAATTTTCCTGGGCAAACGTTGAAATCGCTTTAGGAATTTCCTTGAGCCACCTTCCCCTTTCACGGCCCCTCGCGAATTCAATTTGACATCGAATCGGTGTAAATCTAATCGAAACACATTAAATCGTTTCGCACTTTTTACGCCTCTCATCGCTGTTTATACTGCGTCGTACATTTCCCGCGGTTTCTTTATATTTTTCAAATGCACCGCGCTTTTCCTTGTTATTTTTAACTCCCCGTCAATTCGCCCGTCTCTTAACAAACCCCTTCTTTCGCCGTTACTGCGCACTCAGGAAGCCTTTTTCCTTAAAAGAGAGGAAGGAAGAACAGAAAAAACGGGGTAGCGAAAAAATCGTTATTTCGTGAAACTCGCGAAAGAACGTCGCAATTGTTATTTGTGCATTTACATTTTAAATAACGGAATAACAAAAGTCGCGCGAACCATTAACCGCGGTCATAATTTCGCTCGACTCGAGCTAATAAATGGAGATTGAACGGGGAAATTGGTCGGAAAAAATACAAACGGTGACAATCTCGAGTAATTTTAACCGCCCTTTTTTTCTTTAAAGCCTCGTCACGAACTTTCGAAAATTATTTTAATGGCGCGAAAATAGTCGTTAAGGTTGTCGTTCGATAATTCTTCCGCTGATTTCGTCAAGTGCACTTGCCACTAAATTGATGAAAATAGTGAAATTTTATCTTTGATTGATAATTAGGCCATACTGCATTTTTGATCACAGGGAACAGACTGCTTTTCAATTAATACGCGCGACTGCCCACAATTGAATCGCGCGCATAGTAATGACTCTTGTTACGAAAGTTTTTCAGCCGACAAGGCGCATTTTTATTTCGTTAAACGGCATTCAGGTGCGGAACCTTTTGAGCATTAAAGATGTACGTGTATAGATTTGTTCTGAAAAATCTGGCAACGTTAGACGGATCATATTTTGAAAAATCTTGCAAATGTCTTTTAAAAATCTTTGTAAATTTGTGCTGTGAAATTGGGCAGTATATTTATTATTTCAAACATATCGTATCTTATTCCTCAGCTAAAAAAAAACTTATGTTTTGTGGAACAATTTAAATCTATTTTTACCTGACAGAAAAAAATTTGTTCCTAAGATCAATCTTTGAGAAGTACTTTAAGAAATTACTTGTTAGGTTTTTAAAGGTTTTTTCAGCTTTGACAAATTTGAGGGTGCCAATTGTTCAAACAAAATATAATACACAAAACTTATTCAAAGAAATATGATGCGTTTTGCAATCATTAAAAGAAATAGAAGGGTAAAAAGTAAAAAGGTTTTCACTACAATAAACATGTGCACTTTTTTCTTTAAATGAAAAATCGGTTAAATTTTTCAAGTTTAAATATCATTTCAATAAAGATAAAGAGGGGGGGGGGTCAGTTTTTAATTACTAAAATGGATTCTTTTCATACCCGAAAGCACAAAATAATTTAATTAATATCACCGTACATCGGAGAACATAAAAACTAACAAAAGCATAACAAAACAAGCAGGAAATTAAATGCTTGACATCCAATCGCATTAACTTTCAAAACTTACAAAAAGAACGTTTAGCTGATAAAATGAGCTAGTCTTTGCCTGGTTCGAAAGTATATTACAAAAATGTTACAAAAGAAATTTCTTGTTATTATAATTTATTCGAAGCAAATACTTTAGTTAACAGTTCTGTAATTTCTCATAAGATAATTCTCTACAATTTTTACTTCAAAAAACTCCATCAGCTTATAGATTTTTTTGAAGAAAACGAATTTAAATAAGGAAAATGATTTTTCCGTTCGGAAAAGGAATCAATTTCCCGTGTTTTCGAAACGCAAACATTCAAATTCACTTCTATCTACGAAATTCCATTATTCACATTCTGCCATCAAAATGAAAAACCGGAAATTATAATTTTCTATTTAAATCAACAACGATTGCCGAGCTCCGGTGAGAGCGCGATTTTCGCGAGCGCGCGTCGCTGCTAATGCCAATTCTCATTCAAAAATAAACACCGGCCGCGCAATCCGACGTATTATTTTCCGCGCGGGTCGTTCGACACGAAACAATGGCAGACATGAAAGTCGCGCAAAAAGGACATATTTCGTTATTTTAGGTCAGTCGCCGCGTTTCCTCGCGCGTTAAGCGCCGCGCGTCTATCTTGATTTCCCCGCCGGCCTGGGGCTGTTGGCTCGGATCTTTTGAAAATGAAGGGTTGGAAGAATGGCCCGCGGCGTGGACGAACGAGCTTGACGTCTACCACCTGTTTGTACTCGATTACCATTCAGCCGGACTCGGCGTAACAACCATCTCCGGTTGCGCTCTCTCGCCCCAAGAAATAATATCCTTTTCCGTTGTGCCTGATCCCTTAGCCGCCTGCGCTTCAAGCTTGTCTAAAAATTTCAAATTGTTTGGTCTGTCGAGCAAGCCACTGTGACTAGTTATTATTGGTCTAAACGCTTTTAAATCGACATCTTTATGCAATATGTTTTTTAAGCAATACATTCTTTTTTTTTAGACATAGGAGAAGATGATTTTTCGAAAAATATTCTTGAAAGTTTGGCTAATGTTTCAATAATTTTTTAATGTGAAGAAAAATTCTTGTAATTTAAAAAGATAGTTGTTTTAAAGCAAAAATGAAGGAGCAAACAAAATGTAAACATAGGAAATAAACAGGTAAAGAATTCGCTTCTTTTCTCACCTATGTTTACTTCATGTGTTTGTTTGTCTGTTTAGTATCTTACTTGACTCTACACTAACACCAGTATTCTGTTAAAACAACATTTTTCAAAAGTAAATGTTTCAAACAATAATAACTTGAGTGCCATTTTGTGTTACTTCAATTAATTACATCTATAAAAAACTTATAAATTCAAAAAAAAATTAAATAAGTAATCTTATGCACTGAAATCAAAACTAAATGATGACGCCTTTTAAATATAATAATATTACTATACAAGGTATCATCTCCTCGGTGTTCTTTGCTAAAATTTTCAAAGTTTGTTTAGTCCAAAACTTTACATTTCAATTGAGAACTCGTCTAACAGAGCGTCCTCCCGAAAGACCGAAATCGCGATAAAAGTTCCGATAGAGCACTCTTTTATACCGACTTTTATTACTTAATTGCAATTTTATGGAATCGTTAATGTCTTCGAGCTTGACGACTCCATCTTGACGAATAGACGTCGAATATGAAAATTCTTATAAGTAATGCTGGCCGATGAGAATTGATGCCTATTTAAAGGGCGAAAGCGGAAACGCAAATATATCAATCTTATGAATAGCGAGCAAAAAGTGGGGTAGTGTGACCGGCGTTTCTGACGTAAGTTGCGAGCCTCCTGTGAATATTTACGACCCTCGTGCTAAAGTTTAATAACGGTTTTATGTGCTTCTTGATGCGAGCGCACCCTGATATATGCGACCCTTTCGCCCAACGCACACACGTCGAATGCCTTGTCTGCGATTTTTCTGTTGCAGTGCCACCGCACAAACCAAATATCATAGACGAGCACGGGAAAAATGTACCTAACGTTGCTGGGCCTTACGAAGAAGGTGGCGATATGAAGCTTACGTGCCTTGTGTCAGGAGGTAAGATTTTCATATAATTGGACTATTCATCGCACTCCTCGGAGCGGCAAAAAAAATTTTTTTTTTTCCCGCTCCTCTTTTTCGTCCTTTATTCACCACCGGACGTGAAAATATCGCCGAGGGATAAGGATACTTTATTGCATGGATAAAACAAAAAAGATTGAGTCGACGTGGAATTTTTATTGAAAAAGAATACATCGGCCGATTTCCTCCGAGGAAGTGATACGAAAATTGCTGCGGCGCGAAACACGTCAATTTACTGAGAAATCAAACTCGCACGAGTTTTGTCGTAAAAGTTAATATCGTGTAAAAAATCGTAAACGGTGAAGTTTATTTCTTGGTTAGACCGCGTTGTATGGTACTGTAATTTATTATGATTTATTA
This sequence comes from Aradophagus sp. ZL-2020, assembly GCA_022817685.1. Classification (NCBI taxonomy): domain Eukaryota; kingdom Metazoa; phylum Arthropoda; class Insecta; order Hymenoptera; family Scelionidae; genus Aradophagus; species Aradophagus sp. ZL-2020. The sequence goes on from JABFOV010003550.1 coordinate 15,894, forward strand.
ATTTTATGCTTGTTAATACAGAATTTATTCTAATGAACTTCGTTCGTACGTAACCTTTACAATAATTAAATTTTATTAATAGAAATAAAATTCATACAAAATTAAATCAATAACCAACTTTTTTATCGAATCAGTCAATTATATAAACTAAACGAGAGGGCGAAAGTTATTTTTCTAACAGTTAAAGTGGAATTC
>JABFOV010003551.1:0-16088 GCA_022817685.1 Aradophagus sp. ZL-2020
GATTCATAGATTTTTGTGAGGCAAATTATGAGAAATTTGATTGGTTGATGAAAATTTTAGCCAATCATATTAGTCATAATTTTCTTCACAGAATTCTGTGAAGCCAACAAAAACGCACTCATTGTTAATAAACAAATAACATTGTAAGTAAATCTTCTTCGCGCAGTAGTTCCAAAACTATAATGTGGCGTCGCTACAAGACACTGCTAATGTTATCGAGTTTCCTTTCTTGCTTTCACAGAACAGCGCGAGGTTGCTTTTGCCGGATTCTTTCTCTCCACAACCATTGTGGGATATCAAAGTAGGATTTTGAAAATCCGAACTTATTCTTACCATCATTCATACCTCGAATAAATAAATCAACAAAATGCCTCCTAAATTCGATCCAACTGAAGTAAAAATAGGTATTTATTATTTTTAAGTCAGTAAATATTGAGTGATTTCTTATATCTTCACACATGTTCCGATGTTTAAGACCTTATGTTTTGTTTTCAGTTTACTTGAGATGTGTCGGTGGAGAAGTCGGTGCCACATCTTCTTTGGCCCCGAAAATTGGTCCCCTTGGTTTGGTGAGCTTATTTATATCTATTTTTCGTATACTATAAATGTCAAAGTATTTTAATAGTGACGAAAATATAACCTCTGCACTTGAAGTATTTTATTTAAATTTTATTCACTTTCATAGTTTTTAATAATAAATAACTATTAATATTACTAAAGGTATTACTGTTTATTTTATTTACAAAAAAGTTAAAGTTAACTTGTTAAATTTATTAGTATAAATATTTATAATGATCTCAAAAAAAAAAAAAAAAAAATTAATCTTCTATCTTTTGACTTTAAAGTGAATATACAATTATGATAATTTACATTTAAAATACAATGAATATGTGTACTAAATTTACATTAAAGTTAATTTATAAATTAAAATTTTTAAATTTATATTGCAGTCTCCAAAAAAAGTTGGTGATGATATTGCCAAAGCTACTAGTGATTGGAAAGGTTTGAAAATTACAGTACAGCTGACAATTCAGAATCGTCAGGCTACGATTTCAATTGTTCCGTCAGCAGCTTCCTTAATTATTAAAGCTTTAAAAGAGCCACCAAGGGATCGCAAAAAAGTAAAAAACATCAAACATTCTGGAAATTTATCCTTTGATGATATTCTTGCCATTGCAAGGTCAATGAGACCAAGATCTATGTCAAGAAAATTAGAAGGAACTGTCAAAGAAATCTTGGGAACCTGCCAGTCTGTAGGATGCACAGTTGAAGGAAGACCTCCACATGATTTAATTGATGAGATCAACAGCGGAGAAATGGAAGTTGCAGAAGAATAAATGGTGGGTCAAGGGCCTCTAGCTTATATCTTTCTGTTTGGTTTTAATATTAAATTTTTATAGAATTAAAATAAGAATTGTGTTAATAATTTCAATTATTATTATTTTGTTTTTTTGATTTCTTTCACAATTTATTGACAAATAATTGATTGAATAAATTTACATGGAATTGAACATGAATTTAAAGAAGTAAAAACAGAAAATGTAAGCTTTATGGCTTTAGGTAGGGGTTGGCATCCCATCCGCCTAATCAAATTTTGCAAATTGCTGCAATTTTGATTAGTACTGACTAGCCACCGGGACAATTGTTCCGAAATCAAATAAAATTTGTATACTGAGTAAAAATATTATAACTGAAAAATAATTGTAAATATTTGAAAAATCATTTTAGTCGTTAAGATGTTTTCTCTTTTGATAAAACATTTTTTTAATTTTACTGATTGAAGGTTTTTTTCGTTAATTTTAATCTTTGATTAGTATACTTCTATAAGTAAATATCATAATTTTGCAATGAAATTTAAAAAATAAAAAGTAAAATCAAAAACAGTAACTGTACATTCATTGAATTTTATACTTGCAGGAAATCATTTGAAATATTTTATGTGCAATTATCTTAACTACTTGATTTGTAGTACTGATTCAATTATTTAAATTTTTTAAACTCAATGATATTCAAATATTTAAGTATATATTCATGTTTTAAATTTTTAAGTATGTTAAATTTTACTGAGTATAAAGTAAATAAATAAAATTAGTGTATTTTTTTCTTTTCAGATTCTCTATATGGAAATAAATTTTTTTTAAAAACATCAATGAGTAGTATTTATTCATATAGTATATGAACCTCTCTTTTAAAAATGAAGCAATGTTGGAAAATTCATATTTATACAAAAAAATGTTATAAAACTGTTGAAAATTATATTGAAGTTTCATAACATTTTTTGTGTAACGTTTATTTTTCAGTATTAGTATTAAAGATGTTTATTTATTTTCAAAGCTTAAGATACTATCGTGCATTATGTTAATATATATTTAAACAAACTTAATTTAAAAAATGTATTGTTTTTATCTTATACCGTCAATAATCGATAATGGACATTTTTTACCGTTGAAGAAAAAAGTAATTGAATATATAACAATATTTTTTACAAAAGTATTTATTACACAAATAAATCTTACACAATATACACTTTATTAGAAATTTTAAATTAAAATTAATAAATTTTATCGCGTCTGAACTGCAGCTTCTTTCCTAGCAGCATCTTGTAATAATTGTGTATCAACTTCATCACCTGGAAGTTGCACGTATCTTACAACTGATCCTCTAATAAAACAATTTTTTACAGACAACTGAAAAGTAAAAATAAATATTTATAATCATTTAATACGACGTACACTTAATTAAATAATTTTATTCGATAAAAAATTCACTGCTATAATACAAAATAAATGAAGTTGATTTAACTACAAATTCAAAAGCAATTATTGAAACTTGTAAAATAAATACATAGACTTGTTTGAAAAAAGAAATATTTTATAAGATTATCTTCTAGAAATCCTACTTATACAAATTATCATAATGAAAAACAAATATTTTACAGAGGTTTTCAAATTGAAATTAAAAAATGATTCTGACAATTTACAATAATAAATAATTTGTAAAATATAATTATAAAAACTTACCATGTGAGGATATTTATCGGTATCTGTAACACTGATGTCAGTCAGTTTTATATTTAAATATTGATCTACAGAATGGAGAGTTCCACAAATACTGCAACAAAAACGTTCATATTTAATATTATGATAAAAAGTTTTTTTTTCTACAATTAAAAATGTTGAGTAAAAAAACAGGAACTGACTAATTCCAATCTTCTACTTACACTTTCAAATGAAATTTTCCTATTTTAAATTTTCTGGTAGAACTATCTCAGTTTAATTTTTTATAGTAAGATTTATAAAATGAAACTCAAAATCATTAATGTAACTTTATATTACTGATTTTATGTGGGGCAAATGTAGTAAAAAAATTTAATCTTTAGTAGCTTCATTTGAAAATGTTAGTTTAATACTGAAAAAAACTTTGTATCTCACCTGAGATCATTTTTCAACTCGACTACTACATCTTTTCCAATGAGTGATTTAAAGAATGAATAGAACAACTGCAAATTACAAAAATATATGAGATATATACAAAATCAGTTTTTTAAAAGTGAAAACAGTATTAAAACAAGTAACAAATTGTTCTTCAAAAATAAAAGTAAACGTACATAATGCTATATATGATTGTTTATGTTTTTATTGAGAGGAGAAAATTATATCAAGTAATTAATTTATAAATATACAAAAAAGTTAAATTTTATTATATGATTTTTGTTTGCAAAAGTAAAAATATACATTCAAAATCTATTTGACAAAAACATTAAATTCTGTTATTATTGTAGTAATTTGTAGGTTATAAATGATCAAAAAATCTTACCATTTTTTCTGGTCACTAAAATTACTGATTTTAGTGAATTATTAATGAAATTAAGAAATTTATAAGTCGAAAATGAGACTTTCCGTTAATTTAATTATTATCTGGCACTTAATAATCTAAATGTTTATAAGGATAAACAAAAACAAGACGTTTAAGAAGTGTCTTTTTTCCGGCCAATAGCCATTGTAAACACAGCGCCGCTACAAAAAGACCGTGACTTGCGCGATGTTTTATTTAATTAGTTTATTTTAGCTTATGATTTCAAAGATGATCATGACTTTGTTTAATATTATTGATTAATAATAAAATAAATTAACATTTTGTGCGAATTATCTGATTTAATTACAAGTCATTCTATCTTGCTTTAAAGTTGCAAGTTGAACAAAGATGCATAATAATTTTTGCAACAACCAATCACGGTACAATCGCGCTTAAAATCGTTTTTATAACATTTGATCAATTTCCAAACATAATTTTATATGGAAAGTATCAGAGTTACGTTGAGAAATCGGTCAACAACGACTAAAACACTTCAACAATAGGAAATAAGAAAGAATATTTGAGTTTCGTGTAATTTTCTGCATAACATTACGTGAATTCAAATATTCCCACTATTCGTATGTGTGAACCTATAGTGAGGTTATAAGTGCCATGAAAGAGAACAATATAAGAGCAAGAATAATAACATTTTATATTTTGCGTTCAATTTTATTATATACCGACTGATTGATTTCATGTTATAAAGTTAATAAATAAAATATAGAGCTGTATATAGAAATCAGATAAAATAAGGGAAACAGAAGAAATGAGTATTTATTTTGTACAGTATTTTGAAATGTTTCTACATTAAATTGAAAGAAAGAATCATAAATTGAATGTTTAAAAATGGTAAGTGGTTATTTTTTGCAATTCATTTTACAGTAATTCAGTGATCATAAATTTGTGAATTATAATGATTTAATTGTATGTTATAACCTTATACTTAATCCTCAGCAGCCAAGAATTAATTTTGAAATTTAAAGTGTTTCAATTTGAAAATTTGTTTTCTTCAATGAAAGCTGAGAGCAAATTAAGAATTAATAATTTAAAACTACGAGTTTTAATTTTATTGCTCTGTAATGTTATTTATGCTAATGGTTTTCAATTTGTTACAAAAGATGTCAATTATATACAATTTATTATTGTAAGACAGTTTATTTTATCGTTATTTAGATATAAATACAATTGCATTTGCACCTTTGAATATAAATTGATTCTCGGCTGTTTACGCATTTATAATCTAATACAAAATTAGTATGTACTTTTCAACTTTTATAATTATACAATTTATTTTCAGCGGTCTTTTAAAGAATTAGCTTATGTAAGTGGTATTGGACTGGGTCTTGTGGGTATAGGAACTGTCATAGCAAATTATGTAATTGAGCCTGATCTAAGAAGATCCATAAATTATCTACAAGCTTTGGCAGAAGTTAAAAAACATCCAGAGATAAAAAAGGAATTGGGAGAACCAATCGTTGACCTTATAGATAAGGATACTGTAAAAAAATATAAAGGAAAAGATGAATTAGGAATTTTTATAAAGGTACCATTGAAAGGTCCAAATGCATCCGGAATCATGCAATACTGGGTTAAAGAAGATGGACTAAGAATGCGTCTGAGTAGGGTTGAATTTAAATTTAATCATATTAACAATAGAAAATTGTTAATTAAAGATGAAAAACTGTAATGCTTTAGTCATTTCACGTTTTGTATTTCTGTAAATATAGAATCATTAAAATAAGTATTTCAGTTATTACATTTGAAAATTGTAACGTGGTCCTAAACAATACTTTTAAGGTCAAATATAATCACGCGATAATTTTAAAAGATCGATCTTTATCACGTTAACATAAGTGTTTTTTTTGCTAGTATAAAAAAACGACTAAAATTTTGAGGTGGTTACAAAAATTTTTATCAGCTTTTTTCCTAGAATTTAAAATTTACTATAAAATGGCAAAATTAATTACATTTACTATTACTTAACAAATAATTATTACCAATCTTCACTCTATATTAAAAAAATTATTTATAGATTATTAATTAATTATTGTTTCAATCAATTAGCATATAATTAATTGTTATAATCATTAATTAATATTTTTCATACAATCCTTTCGTCAATAAATATAACAGCTAATAAATTTTGGTTGGTTAAACCGAAGCAACAAGTACAAATAAATTGAAACATTTGCCCGCGATTTTTAAACTCCTTCACGCGTTCTAAAAGTTTTTAAGTGTCATGTTAAATGATATGGAAGACGCGTTTAAAAGTGCCAAGATCGAAAGTGTCCATAAACATTAATTTCGAAAAAGGAAGCCAAAGGAAAGAGACAAAAAGAAATGGCCAAAATAAAAGTTGCCGGGTCGTTAACATTGCGAAACACTCGTGTTACGTCATTAAAATTTTTCTTAAAGCTCGCAAATTATTTTCTTTGTGCGATCCTGTTTGTGCGCACTGATGTACGGCCACATATTATTCTATATGGAAATGCCCGCGTATAGATGGACTTCATATATGATTATTATTTATACACTTTCCCCCGCAGTAATATTGTATAGAGAGTTGTTTAATCATAAATCTAACTTAATATACGAATGCAATTGCTACGCACAGAGATATATTTATCTTTTTTAATAAGCCTCGCAGATGTGCGAATCATAATTTATTGCCGCGCAACAAAGTTTAATAAATGCGCGTAATAAAATGATAACGAAAACAAAACTGTATTAAAAAAAAAGGCGGAATAAAGAGAAATGAACGAATCGTAACTTCCAAATATCCGAATGAAAAATCGTTTAAATTTGTCGTTCGGTACATAATTACCGTGGAAAGTAAATCAAAAGTTTGCGCTTGAATTGATGGAATCTTATGGTTGCGAGTTTTGCGAGAGAAATACAGAAATTGATTAAATTTATATACAAAGGGTCGATAGTTTAATTAATACAATGTCCGGTGAGCATTTATCCTGACGATAAATACAGTCGGCGGGATGAGAGCGTGTGGGCAACTAACTACGTAACTATACGTATGTTCGCTTCAGGCTCGGCAGTTTCGAATAAAAACGTAATGCGACGCCGAGGGAACCGCCGCGACGTTGCCAGTGCAACTGCACCCCCTGTACTGTAACTTTTAATCTAACATTACCTTCCAGGATATAGACATTTTTTTCTGTTTTTTTTATAATATATATAAAGTATATGATGAATCAGTTTCAATACTATAATTTTTATTTCATACTTCTAATGCAAATTAAATAAATTTAAAACAAGTGGATTATTTTCGAAATGATTCACTCTTATAAAATAATTTTTTTTTTTACTTTTTTATCGGCGTATATTTGAAGTGGAACAATTTTATTAGTTGAAATTCCAAGTTTAACTTCAATTAATTTTAAACAACATATAATTTAAAGTTAAAGAATAACTGGTAGAATTTTGATGTGCAAGAAGTTTGCAACGTTTATTTGTAACGAATTTATAATAAAATATCATTCCGTCCATCGAAAATCGAAATCAGAACTTATATTCATATCAACGTGATATAAAATGAAATAATTTTTTCGTTTGAAGTATGTCTTTTTTGATTGAAAATTTATGGAATTCGGAATTCGTTGCAAGTAAACGTTGCACACTTCCTGCGCGTGAATTTTGAATTAGAAAGTAGTTATAAAATTAAGTATCGCATTCGACAAATAAGCTTTTCGGGAGATGGTTGAAATTTAACGTTTTCACTTCACTTGAAGATAGCAACACCGATCAAGAGAGTTGAAGTTTGTTTCAGTAATTTTTTGATAAATTCTAATATAATTTTCTGTTGGCCGGTGCACATCTTGCAAAGAGGTGCACGTAGGAGAAAACAAGCGGGGGCGGTCGTCCGACGAGTGCAAAACGAGCAGGTGTACAGGATCGTTCAAAAGTGCTTCTAAAGAGCGCTCATTAAAACTCATAGAATTGTTACCTTACAAATTTATAAAATGATGATTTCGCGATTGCGTTATTTCTTTTCGCATTTTTATTATTACAAATATGATCGTTGGTTTTTTTGTCACTGTACAGAGAAAGTGCACAATGTACTCGCGTTAACATTATACGAAAATGGTAATAAACATAAAGATGCGATTTGCATATTAATTGCGTTTATGAGACAATTGCTATAAACATAGAGGATTTACTGTTCGGACTTTTAATGATTGGGGGCTTTGCCCGGAATTTCAGTGGAGGTTCCCCCGAGGCGATAGCCTTTGTTTTAGTTGAGAAAATCGTTTAAACGCAATTATTATTTTTTCCAAGATGAGAGTCGAAAAATTTTTATCGAAAATTAACAAAAATATCGATAGAATGTTGTATGAGACTGTAAATGGACCTTAAATTGACAGAAAAGGTTGCTTTGTAATTAGAAAATATAAATTGGTTAATATGTAACGAATTTTAATTTATATTTGATTAATTAATCAAGTATAAATTAAATATTAATATTTAATTGTTCAATTTATGACCAATTAATTAATTTCATTCATATCCACCTATCAAAACACGACCTTTGTTTAATTAATAATGGTTTCGCGTCGAAATTTTAATCAATTGATTTTCGATATTACTTCCATTGACGGATAGTACTTTTTTGAGAGACCAAATATCGATGGGAAAATAATAATGAGTCCACAGAATTAATGAATATTTGTTTTTGAATATTCATTATTAAATTTTATGCTTTAAACACTTTAACGAGACATTAAAAATGTTTGAGTTTATATTTCTATTTTTTTGTTTTATAATTTTTTTTTCATTTTATATCAATTAAATTTGCAGTTTAATGAAAATATATCTCATTATTGTCTAAACACAATCTCGACTTTCCGTCTCAACGTACAAAACACTTGACTTCGATATATAAAATCTAGATACAATTATGATTGCAACGCAAAACGTTTTTTGAAGCTAAACAAACATCTCAATCAAATAACGAGTGAAATGTACAATTCCACAGCAGACTAACCGAGAAAAAGCAGTAAGTTGAAACTGAAATTCACAGTTATAACGGATCAAGAGCTCGTAGTAGCTGTCAATTATACAATTACTTTCTCATACATTTTTATTCGTCTTTAATTCGATTAACACCGTGAAGATAATAAGAAGAGAGGAAAAAATAAATAAAAAACCATCGAGCTCAAGCGTATGATTTATGAGAAGCCGATTCGTTCAATTACAGGAATCCGCTATGAATTATCGGGTATTTAATGAACGTAAAAGTGACGTGGGTTATTAGAAGAGCGTCATTAATGTAAAAGACGTCGTATCGCGCGTATAAATATTCAGCGCGTCTTTCTCAAATCGGTTTCAAAATTAAGATAACGCGACTTCCACGCGCCGAATAGTTATCGGGCTTGTCAATACCGCGGCAAATAGAGATGCGTCACTTGTGATGCGAAAGCATCGAAACTCAAAGTTACCGGTAAAACTCGATACAGTTAAGTGGGACAATTTCCGGCAGTCGATTGGAAGTAAACAAGTTTTTCTTTCGACAATTATTTTTTGTTTCAATACTCGCAGTTAAACAGGCGATTGACATTTTTAACTTTCGAAATTAATTTTCAACGATAATTAATTCAATATAATTTAACAAAAGATATAAATATTTATATCCGCAGAACTTATATGAAGTATGATTTCCGTCTACTGATCAGCTTCTAAAGCTTCAAGTGCATCAATAAAAGTGAACAATTTTTCAAATATTTACAGTGGGAAAAGATACGTTTTTCTTCACCGATTGAAAGAAAATCACTAGTGTGAAAGCATAATACTTGTATAACTTATGGTATAAAAAGAGTATCTATCAGAAAACTACTTATTTTTTACCAGTAAGTGAAAAGATAAAAACAAGTCATTTCAGTAGACTTACTCAGATTACATTGTTGTTATTGATAAGTATATAATTGTTAATCGATAGAGTAAAAGATGGCAATGACTTTTCACGCATTTTTATAACCAAATATTCGATTATACAGCAGTATTGGATTTTAATGATAAACTCGTCTTAGATCGTTAATTAACTGAAAAAAAGATGGCCGTTGATCGACTAAACGTAACGAGGTGTTGATGAATGTCCGGCCGAGCTATCGAGTGAGACGGGAAAGCGATCACTCGCGATTATAGAATCGAAGGAGGATGCGGCCGGTAAAAAGCTGCAACCGCGTGGATAATGAAAAAGTAGCAAATGGCAGTTGGCGTCCGAGTGAGTCGTAATTATTGACATTTGTGGGCTGATCGAGTCGGCCGATCGTTTGCACGAATGGCATGCGCTTTTTGACCGGCACATGCCTAATGCCAAGCATGTAAGCTTAAATAGTTGATCAGGAACGAGCTATTGATTAGACGTCTAATTAACATAACGTAGAGCGTGGCGTGCGTGCATGCATTTGCGCCATTCATCATGGCGATCGGCGTGCACGTGAGCCCGACCGAGGGACTCGAACGAGAGGATAGAACGCGAAAAAATGATGATTCGACATACTGATATAACGTCCGCGCTCACGTCACCGAGTGACTTTTGCATCAGCGGCGTTTTCGATAATTATGTAATCGCGGGTGTCTGGCGAACTCGGGCAATTGGAAATAGTTGAATAAAATAGTTGTTGAATTAAATAAACAAAACTTGGAATTAATATACTTACTATATGATTCAAATGAAATTTTACTATAAATGTAATTCATGAACTAGAAGTAATTCATGAACTAGAAGTTTTGTACGTATATAATATACGAGTTCGAATTTAAAAAATTATTGTACAAGTGGTGTTTGCGAATTGCAAAAAAACTGATCGAACTGTCCCCAAAATGATAAAAGGTTGGTAGAGTAGTCAATAAAAATTGATATTGATATACTTCTCTTAAAATGAAGAGATTTTACAACGAAAACAGAAAATTTTTTCATAAAAATTTGTCCAACTTCAAACCCGTATATTATGTACGTACAAAACTTCCTGTATATTGCAATTCAACTTTTCTTTAGCTGTGAATCGAGAAAATGATATCGTACAACATGGATTGTAAAATTGTAAAATTGGCTGAAGTTAGTTACGATATGATGTCGTAAACATTTACTATAATAAATTGTCCACGTTACAATATATGTTGCCACGGTCACAATATGGTTTTCTCAATGTAAGAATTTCCAAAGAAGATCTAAAATGTAAAGAAACAGTTTGAAAAATCGAATTTCGACTTTTGGTTTCAAGTGTTTACTGTTACAACGATGTATTTCTTTGTGTAATGTGAAGTTAATTTAAATTCATTGCCGAAGAAAACGTTGAAAGTTGTCTGCGGGGAAATTGCGAAAATTTCGTTGAGTCGCATGCAGAAGATCGAGCGAAAAACCAAGTATTCGAGAATCGTTTAAAGTCATAAATGCCTCGCGGAGATTACGAAACCGACTGTGTTTCGTGTTAAGACGAGGTGAAACTCCGTTACACATTGGAAGAACAATGAAAAACAGTGTGCTGAAATCGCGGGGCACAAATCGTCGGGGGTATTTACGACCGCGCAGTACCTAAAAGTAACATTTCATACATTAAATAGCCAGTACCTCGCTTTGCTTCGATCTTACGGGGGAACATCATTCGATTCCTTAACAAGGACCGGTTTCATTACAAAACGAATCGGATTTGATTCGGTGCGCTTACCAGCGCGAGTTGAGAGTGCTAGTAACTATTTTAATGTAGGTTCTACCCCGGCAGAAATAAAGTTAAATTGCGGCGAGTTGAAAGAAAAAGCGGTATAAATAAATGAAAACTAAAAAAAAAACACGTTTTTTTTCGCGGTATGAAAAGATGAACTCGTTTCGAGATATTTTTATGAAATTATATATTGCAGTGCAAAAATATTTGTTTAAATTTTAACTCAATTATTTTAAAAGTTAGTTGAATTTCGAACAATTAATCTGCAATTATTCAAATATAGAACAACATTATTGGACAGTGTTTCAAGTTACACGCTGAATAACTGTTTATTAAATACGCCTTTTTCTTTTTTATAACCTAGTAGGTTTTTTGTTCGGATTAAAAACAAATTCGCGAGAATGTAACAGCGAAAATTATTTGTGTCGATCAAAATTTATTAATATCAAAGTTGATTTTTTTTTCATCGTGGTAAAGATCATTTGTTGTTGGCTCTTTGAATGAGAAAAAATGATTAAAAAAAAAGGGAGCAGAAAGAGGAAACGAGGATGATTTTCGCAATTTCCGGCGCGCTCACCGACAATAGCAACCACCAAGTCAAATGTTTATTTCAAGGTAGTCCTTTATCCTTGCGGAAAGCATAAAAAGGCGCCGGCAGGTTGAAAAAAGTTTCACGAGAAAAGTGGCATGTTTTTATGGACTGAATATAATCAACCGGCCGGGAGCGAATAAAAAGAATCCGCGGCGTTTAACGATTTCAGATAGAAAATCTTGATACGCGTGGGACACAATTAACGGCGCGCACATTTATTCATAAGGACCTGTAAAAATGTGACTTTATATTTGCAATAAACGGCGCGCGAGCGTTCGTTGCAAAATTCATGATTTCCATTTTTTTCGCTGGCGTTTGCGCGCGCGCGCGAACGCGTTATCTTCATCCTATTCCTTGAATAATTCATTAAAGCATTTACATTTATTGTTAGCCCTTGAACAATTTTATTTTTGCGGCGACCGAGCGGCTGCCGGGAATCGGCCATTTTTCCGCGGACCACGAAAACACGGGGGAATATAAGCGATTCCGCGAAAAATGCGACCCTTCGTCGAGGCATAAAATAAATCAAAACGACGATTGTGTTACGAACGAAAACGGCAGAAAACCCAGTTCCGCAGCGCCGAGTCGTGATCCCGCGAGGTCGTTTTGCTTCATTTTCTATCGTGTTTCTATACCCCTACGTCTTCTTATCGTTTTCTATAGGGCATTTTTGCGACGCCGGGAAGTCTTGCCAGTTAAATACGTATTATTTGCGAATTAAAGTCAAAACTCGATTCCAATCGTTTTCAAGTTGCATTCTGCCATTTTTGTTTAAACCTCTGCCAATAATTTTACGTATTAATTGAATTTTCGATCTGATTTTTTTTCCAGGATCGTAACGACTGGAAAAACGAGGGCAACCCGGGAAACAATCGCTGCAATCGAGGTAGGTGAAAATGACAAATTTTTACGAATATATTATAACATGTCCACTTGCCGGATCCAAGCGAACGTCCGGCCGGCGTCGTGTCGTGGCAGGGATGAAAGTTTGAAAAGCACGAGCAAAGACGGCCGCCCCGCTCGGGGAGGGAGGCTTCTCTAATTGAAATGCGGCGGCGGTTTCGTTGCCGCTGGCGAAATCGCGTCGGTACGATTTTTGCGTGTACTCGGGCCGTGTCGACAAGATCCGTACGATTCTGACCCGGTTAATTAACATTCCCGAGAACGCGAATGGCCGGCGCGACTCGGGCATCGGCAGGGTTTCCGTGAAAAGTGTGGCGAGGGTACATTTAGACGTTAAATGGCGGATTCCACGGGCGGGTTGAATTAATACGTCTGTACCTCGGGGCCGTGGCTGGCGCGTACAGTACCGTCCTCCGCGCCTTAACGATAACATTGTATCTCGCGTGTATCTGCGCGATTGGTAGTAGGCCTTACCGAGAAATTTGCCGCTCTATTATTCTCTTTAGTTTGTACGTGCTTTAAGCCCCGGACGTAGAATCGCGATGGCGGCCTTGCTCGCGACTGTAACTCGTCGTCCGATCTTCTTCATCCCCGTTCCGAGGCTCGACGTTCGCCGGCCCTGAACCAAACCGAGACCATCTACGTTGCAACTGCAATCTCAGTCCCTGTCAGCCGTTACTCACCTGTCTTTGCCATCGAACTCGGCCTCCTCCTCGCCTCTCTCGCTCCTCTCCACTTTATCCTCCTTCCTTCTCCTTTTCTTCCTCTCCAGCCTTTTTGCTCTTCTTCTTCTACTTCTACTTCGACTTCTTCATTCTTGTCCTACTCTTTATAACTTTCCATCTTTTCTTCTTCTTCTTCTTCGTTTTCACTTATCCTCTTTTATACATCCCTTTGTATACCATTTCCACTTTCTTTTACCTAAATAGCATACAACGGTATCGAGAACAATTTTCATCACAGTTTATCGATGGTTAATCACTTTCAAATGCAGTTCGAAGTACAATGTTAAAATTATTCATACATTTACATAGATTTGTACTAAGATTTGGAAAATATTTAAAAAGGAAACCTTAGACGAGACAGAATTTAGGGATCGAATTTTAGATTTTCCTAGTACACGTTCTCTCTTCGATCATACACTCACAAAAAGGATGCATTGAGTGAAGAATAATTTTCTTGGTTCAAGATAAAATGTATCTTGATATTTTGCCAAGAATACATTTTCATGAGCCAAGAAAAGTTTCTTTGATCCAAGATACTAAGTTATTAAGCCAAGTTGAAATGTTTTGACAGGATAAACTAATATAATATTATAATATATATATTATATTATATGTAAAATATAAAAAATAAAATAAAAAGGTTTTAATCGAATAAAATAATTCTTGAAGATTCTTAAACGAAGGTAAAGCTTTTTGTGGGTGTAGTTACCTTCGTAGATAGTTATTTACCAGTCTTTGTTTCATAGCAAGTATAGTTAAAGAAAACTTAAACATGTGAACGAATTTCATAAACAACAACGTACCACGTTTCATAGTTTTATAACAAAAAAAAATAACAACATTTTTTCTCATTACACTTATTATTCACACTGTCTATTTAAATCTTAAATATTTTTCAGGACAAAGAAGGCGGAGAGGAAGGAAACGAGGGTAACAAATGAAACCGCCGGGAATAATCTGGCACCGAGGAAAACGCGCCGCCATGCCGGTATCGTAATATTTATAATGGGTCAGTGGAGAGTCATTGTCGTGTTGCAACTCCGAGCCGCGCACATCTCAAGCAAGGTAAGTGGTTCGTAGGATCAGATGAAGAATATGAAATAATGAGAATTATGGATAAAGGAATTGAACGTTTCGCGGCAACGGAGGTCGTGCGTTCGGTTTCGGATTTCGAGAACATTAATCTACCGAAATGTCAATCTTATCCTAAGCGCGGTGTTAACTTTAATCGCTGAAAAATTAATTGCTTCGCGTTATGCAATGAAGCGAAAATCCACGGTTGTGTAAAAATACACTAGTATTGCTCAAGACCTGAAGAATCATAAGTAAATAATGCAAATTCAAAGAGTTTACATCAACAAAACTGCATTTCTATTAATCACGATTTGATATCGAAGATTATGATTTGCATTGAAGCAAATAGATTGCCAGATTGATGGTGAAAAAGCAAAGTACCAATCATTGACACGGTGTTTAACGTGAAAAGATGCATCGAAGCAAGTTGATATTCTTGTCGAAATTAATACGAGTATATTTCTTTCGGGTCAAGTGGCTTTATTGTCATCACTACCGATGTCAGATCAAACTTTTAACTCGCTTTTTAAAAGTTAATAGCGAAACGTCGAGACAAATATTACCATGCAAAAGAAGTTCCAAACGTTCTTTTATCAACAAATTTGAATTTAGACAAATTTTGAGTGAAATTCGTTGTCAATTTGCCTACGAATAGCTGACAAACTTAGGACAAAATCTTCTGAATAATTATATTTCACTGAATTTTACATTTTTTTGTAATTTTTATACTAAAATTGTACAAAGAATAGAAATAAAAATTGTACTTTGTACATTTTTTTCCAAGTTCGAATTCGTTGATAAAAAAAAACGTTTGGAACTTTTTTCACACAATATTACCTTACAGGTACACCGCACGAATTGAAATCGCGGTCCTAATTTCACTCAGAAAAATGTGCCACTAAATGTTACTGTTAAAACAGTATTTGAGATGTATTAAGCATATAAAGGGTAGTATTTATTGTGTGAGCTCTAACTTTTACGGTTTTTAACAGTAAAATGTAGTGTTTGCACACTTAATACTATCCTTTTTATGCTTAATGAAAATAAAATGAGGGGGGAAAAGAAGGAGAAAAAGGAGGGGGAGAAAAAGAAGGAGAGAGGGGGAGGAAGGAGAGGAAGAGGGGAAGAGAAGGAGGGGAGAGAAAGAAAAAAAAAAAAAAAACCTCTCTACAGATCGTATGCCGTCTTCTGCTTGAAAAAAAAAAAACTCAGATGAGTAAATTTGACGCACGCATAAACTTTTAGACACAGATAATCTACAGTGAA
>JABFOV010003552.1:0-16082 GCA_022817685.1 Aradophagus sp. ZL-2020
ACAACAGGTGCGATACAGGTAGTAGGGAGGTCTCGTGAGCTCGAAGATGAGTATAAGCGCAAGACATTTGAGTTTCTGCGCGATTACATTAAAAATGTAACATTGCCGTTTTCTTATTTAATGTCGTAAACGTACATAATTATAATTTTATAAAAGAAAAATTTAAATATTTATTAAAAAAAAAAAAAAAAAAAAAAAAAAAAAAATAAAATGTGTTTCATTGTTTTAAATATAATTTCTTTGTTAATAATAACATTTATTCGCATGAAAACAGATATAAAATTAACAACACCTTGATTTGTTATGCCAAAGGAAAAAAATACACCAAAAATATTTGTCGAATCCAAAATAACGTAATTTCACTAATTTATTATCAGTGAAACAGATTGCATCATGAAAGGCATATCCTCTTCTTTAATAAAGGTATAAAATACATTTATTTTATATTTTATTCCATTGTTTACAAATTTTAAACCACAAGTAGATATTGCAATGAACAAAAGTGAATTGTTGCAAAATATGCCTATGATTAAGTTTGCAATTATGAAATACAAATATAAACTTTACATATTTTAAAAAATGAAGTACACCCTTCAATAGCATCAGGTCTGATTTTCTATGTAAATTATTAAAATAAGATTAATTAGCAATTGGACAAAAGTTTACCATCTTTCTTAATTTTTTGGTGCTTTTCTTTCAGCAGCATATTTTTTTTTTTTTTATTTTACTCCTTCATCTTTTTCTGCTTGAAACTATGAACTATTTTTGTATCTCAGATACTGTTTCTACATATTAACCCTAATATGTACGCAACACTT
Source organism: Aradophagus sp. ZL-2020 (assembly GCA_022817685.1). Lineage (NCBI taxonomy): Eukaryota > Metazoa > Arthropoda > Insecta > Hymenoptera > Scelionidae > Aradophagus > Aradophagus sp. ZL-2020. The sequence goes on from JABFOV010003552.1 coordinate 819, forward strand.
GAAGCGATTCTCATCATTTTTACCTATATATGCAATACAATTTTAAAGAATAAACAAATCGTACATTATGTGAGTAAATTTTTTGTGTTCCCATACTAATTATTGTAAAACATTTGAAATTTACTAATTTTTTTTATCAAACATATATTATTTTAGTGTAAATTGTATTTATATACTAAGATCCAGCGAAAATACAAATAAAAATAGTGAATATTGAAAATTTTGTCTGTTGTGAAAAAATTAAAATTTACACGTCAATAAATTTGCTTATCAATTGGATGGGAAGTCTTGGAAGGAACATTATATTAACAACAGACGTTAACGAAATTAGTGTAGAAATATGTACAAATAAAACGTTTAATACATACAAAAATTATGTAAACTAAAATTGTCTAAATGTTCGTCTTAATGATCTTGTAATTTGATTATAATAAAAGCAATTTTCTAGTTAAACTGTCTTATTAAAAAAAATTAACAGAACATTCTTATGTGTCCGTAAACGTAACTAATTAAATTGTCAAAAGTCGATGAAAAAATGCAATGATCTCAAGTGATTTCTTTGAACGTTCAACAAATTAATGATTTGGAATAACGTTTGGCCGTTCGTAAGCGCATATTTCTTATTAAGAATGCGGCAACTCAATGGTACGGCTTTCGTTACCAAAAATAAGTCGCAGTCGTTTCATAGGTCGAAGTGTCGGTTCTTCTTGAATCTCACGCCGTTTGTGTCGTCGTTCACGATCTCTAGTTTTATGCTTTTTCCGCCGTTTAATATCTTCTTCAACACCTTCTACTCGCAGTACCTCATATTCAGCGTTATAATTCTCCTCGCTCAGGTTAGTTCCCGATTCGATCACTTCGTCTAGCATAGGAGAACGTTTCATACGCAGGGTCAATTTTAAACGACCTGTTCTTTCTGGTGTCTGAGGTGGATACAACTCTGAATTGCTTGTTTGCCATTCGTACCTAGGCACTTCTGGCAATTTTTGAACACTGGCCGATGAATTAATGTTTAACCTGTAATATAAATAATGATTAGATATAATTGATTCACAGTCAAATTTATTGATATTATTAAATTGCGAAAAACACCATTTATTTATTTTATTTTTTTGACAAGTCCACTTTAAAATATAATAAAGTTCAATTTCTCTCAGTATATATGTTATACCTAGCATTAATATAATTGTATTAAAACAAAAATAAGGTAGATAAACGTACGTGTCATGTTTTTCTGGCGTACGCGGTTCCTTAATGTAGTCTTCTCTCACATCCCAGTTGTCTCCATGAGATTCCCCAACCTTCTTCTCTTCCCTCAGTCTAGACAATCCACTTTGATGGTCATACTTCTGATGCCTAAGCGTCACCGAAGACACATCTAGCTGCTCCATATTACTATCCTTCTCGCTGAACTCATAAATGTCGCCTTGAATCCCAGAATCGTCGTCATTTTGTCCAATATTTGTCGCGGTAATAACCTTCAACGATTTCCTTTTCTTACTCCTAGTCAATCTTGAATTTTCTTCGAAAATCGACAGATTACTGTGCGCCACCCGACTTTTGATCAACTTTTTCGATGATTTTCTTTTACGATTTTTACGAATCCTCAAGCCGGACAAACGAAACAGCTCATCTTTGTTCTGCTTCTCTTGTCTTTTTGAAGTCAGACTCCTATTGTCTTCCGATGTAGCGGCCACTAATTCGCCGTCCTGTTGAACGTTATTGTACTGCTGTCCACGCGATCGGCTTTCGATGCCCTGCGTTACAATATTGTTTGCAATTGAAAAGCCGCACGAACGCTCTTGTTCAAGTGTGCCATCTAGCGCATCATTTTCGCTATTCTGTTTACATAACATGCTCTGCGGCTGTTCAGACGTATCATCACAATTGTGAAAATTGAGGCTATTCGCGTAATTCTTTACATGGCCGTTTTTATACTCAGCCTGAGCGAGCAGTAACTGCTGCAGCTTTTGTATTCCCGTCTCCGTGGAAAAGCCATTTCTTCTTGTGTTTGACGATTGTTCTAACAGGTCATTGTTCTTATCATTTTCGAGCGCACAGTTCATGCCTAATCGATCCGTACAGTCGATTGACACAAGAGAAACCGTTTCACAATCCACGGGATTTCGCGGCTGCATTGCGTTATCCGAATAATTCATTTCGGCTTGTCTTCTGCTCTCTTTTTTCGACTTTTTCGCATCACTACGTTTTTGAAATCTGCAATCGAAAGATAAATATGAAACAGGCAGTCAAGGACTTGTGCTGAGATTATTAGAAGCATTCATGCAAGTTTAACGTCAAGAAATAAAAATAAAAATTAAAATTTGATACTCATATGCATATTAGTCATCCTATAGTACACCCTTGGATTCTCTCATACAATGTGCCTTTTTGTTGCTGTTGCTGTCGTACAACAATACTAAACTTGAACACGTATTACCACTACTTATATATAACTAAACGTATATAAATGCAATGCAAATATTGCTGTGCAGCAACAACATTAGCTTAAGTTCATATTCAAAGTTCTGTTTAAAAAAATTAATGAGTAAAAAACCACTGAAAAAAAATGGTAACACCCAATTTAGAGTATTCAACAAACTTGAAATAAAACTGTTCGATTTTGCATTATTTCAAAGCAATGCAAAAATGAACTGTGCATCAAAGACGTCTACTTATTTCAAATTTATTGAACAGTGTCTCTATCAACGTTAATTTCTACCGATAGAAACCGAAAAGGAAATGTTTTAGTAAATTGTAAAAAAATTAAGAAAAACACGCTTTGACATGATTTTTGCAAGGTGGTACCAATACCACCAGTATTAAAATAGAAATAGGTATAATGGAAACAAAGCTATACCAATACATAACTGAAATTATTCTGATAAATGATCTGTTCCCAATTTCACTATACTGATCATTTATATTATTAATATCCCATACTAAGCTAACCCAATTTAACCAAATTTTAGAAAAGGTATTTCTGTAGAAACATGCATTGGACTGAAACTTGCAAAAAAAGTAGATAAAAATGTATTTTCAAACAGAATATCAATAGAAAATAAAATTTAATTTTCAGGGTATTCAGTGTTTTAACAAACAAATAAATACATTCCATATATATTTGCAAGTTTTTAAAAACACTGCAAGCTAATGCAAGGTACGTGATAATTACAGAATAATTTCATTCAACCTGATTTCAAAGCTTTCAATTTACTAAGTGCAGTCATTTAATGTGTGAAGGATAAACAAAAGATAAAAAAGGACAGTAATAAAAACAGAGCAAACATAAGTTTATTGGTGGCAACAATTAAAAGTTAAAGTTAAATTAATTATAAAATGAAGCATGTTACAAAGACGCATTAAAAAGCTTATACAATTAGTAAAAAGTGTGTTTGAATGATGTCCATCTAATTATTTCATGAATTTACCTGGAAGTTTTGAGACGGCAACCTTTCACGTTACTTCTATTACTATTATTTTCAGTCTTATTGGCGTGATTTTTATTTCGTAAATTTTTAGTAATTGAACTCGTGATAGCCATCGTTTGTGAACGAAGCATTTGGGTGGTATTTTCTTCATTATTCATTGATAATGGTTGAACAATATCAGGGAAACAGCCTTGTGCGATGAGCAATTCCGCGTCATATTTTGTGTAACCTTGCCGGCGCAGTTCCTTCATACTAAGAGATTGTGGGGCTATTACATTGTCGTTAATGTTTGCACCATTGCACTTATCCACTAATAAATTCCCGTCTCTTTGTTTGTTCCCAATTGATGTCTGTGGACGATTATTGTGTTTCGTTCTATTAATACGGTTATCAGTCTCTCGTAAGCGATAACCTGAAATAAAATATTCATATATTACCTAAATATTTAATTTATTGACCAAACAACATCGCCAAACGTTATTCCCTTATTTTCCGATTATTCATGTAAGTGATATAAAAAAAGGGATTTAAAATGTAAGATAACATTAATATTACTTCTTATTATGTGCTTGAAATTTCCAACATTATTATTGAACATAAAATAAACTTGATACAATTGAAGAAAAAAAAAAAGTCAGCAAATATATGTCAAATAAATACAAAATTTTAGTTTAGGTCTGAATATATGTATGCTTGAATAAAACTTACCCGATGACGTTTCTTCACCTAACTTTTGATTCGCAAAAGCCCCAGTACCCCTTCTTTCACACGTTTCACATTCACAGTAACAGTTCCCATCTCCAAAAAAGTCTTCACCATAGAAGCAAGTTATTTCTTCTCCCGCTTCAATATCTCGCAAAACTTTGACACAGGCAGTATCTCGTCCAGTAGCAACAAACTATACATAAAAACAATATAAATATATGTTTAAACAATTGAACCAAAAAAAACTTGCAAAATCAGTTTAAAAAAAATATACATATATTTATAAATCATGAAATTACATGAATTTTACAATCGACAGCTAGCAAATTTTTGTGCAATAAACATCTACCTTGCAATTTGCTCTACAATCATGGTTTATATAGGCTGCAGGACCAAGCCACAACTGAGCACAGTTTTTTCTACAACTGAACATAACTGAAAAGTCATTTTTACCAGGATGCAGCAACGCAGCTTCTTCCTGAAAATAGAAATACAATTTGATGAGTATATATAATTTAGCATAATTATACAAATATATATGTTATATTGTGAGGAAATCAATCAACAAAATAAGTAGCTTTTCTTATGCAGAAAATTTGATTAAATTGATTTTTCTTTTACTAATAAACATTATAAATTTTATGCACATATTAAAAAATTTTAGTAGTGAATTGTAATAAAACCTTTTCGCTCAGTTCTGCTATGCATCCTACCAAACAAGGTATTTTATCGTGTTTCAACCATTTTCGCGTTGCACAAATTTTTGCACCCATATTATTCTCCAAATTGTATCTATGACAGGGTTTTATTTCAAACCCAGAATCTTTGTCAAACACTCTCAAATATCGATAAATCTGAAAATAATGAATTACAGTTAAAACTGTGTAAATGCGATGAAAAGAAGAGCATTTAAATTGTCATCATCAACCAACATGTTTTTCCAAATTTATTTGCTGCTGTTTTGATTTCGTGTATGGAATACGAGCTCCCCAGTCACCACTTAATAATTTTTTATAAGCTTTTTCGTAATTCTGAGTTTCACAGAATTCTTCTACTATTTTCTTCAACTCATCTTTGTTCGCCTTTAAAGGCCTAAACCTGTAACATTATTAATGATTAATGAATAACAATGTGTTCGATTCATATAATAATAAAAAGTTTCTTAATACGTAAAATTGTTTAATTTCTTTGTATCATCATTTGTGTGCTTTGAATTTTTTATACACATTTAATTTTTATAATTTTATCAATAGAAATTGTTTAATATAATGATTAGACAAAATATAATACTAAACGAATGAAAAGAAAAAAAAACCCTCATACTTTTTACTTATTTAACTTCATTTTCATTTACCTAATATTCATTTTGTGCGTTGTAAATCCTAAAACAGGATCTAAAACCAGTGAAGTTGCCAAATCGTCATTGTCAGATAATTCTTTAGGTGTCATGCCACCTCCATTATTCGGCTGCATTTTATTGCTCACTGATGTACCTAATCTCCTCTCCTTTCTCACTGCAGCTGCTGATCCTGGAATCGACAGACAATCCACCACCATTCTGCTTTTGTGCTTACTGCAAAAACAATCATATATTATTAGTATAAGTTTTGACATAACAACATATCAAAATAAAAAGATAATATGAAATGATGAAGTTGAAGTTTCCAACGTTTCTTGATAAATAAAAAGTGCATAAATATAATAAATTGTAATCAAAAATGAAAAAATGTTCATCTTATATGAACACATTAGGTTTATTGTTGCAAAATAATTTAACAAAAAATCCTATTTTTTGTATTAAAAAAAGTGTATTACATCAATTTTCAAATGTATTATATCAATTTCGAAACTTCAACTACATTTTATTTCAATCAACATTTTATTTCAATCAATTTTTAATTTGTTCAACCAAATTTCCACATGTCCACCAGCCATCACACATCATACTCGCATCAAGATATCCATTAAACTCTGAATTATGGTCCAGTGAAAGTGAGTTTTGTATTTGAGCATCAAACTTGCTAAATATCAACCTGGAAATTCTATTGTGACAAAGATTATTGATGATATTTAATTTTATAATTAATAAACATTTATTTTTTGTATGAAGGGTTCCAATCGATATTGATACGGCCCAGCAAACGCATAGCGTTTACTCACTTTTATGGCGCGCTCTCTCTAACTGGCTCCGCCCAATAGTGAAGAAATATGTGCACATTTGTAATGAATTAATATATAATAAAAAATAAAATGAAATATAAACTTATGGTTATCAATATATAGTAAATTGCCGAGCACTTTATAAATGTTGTTAAATCTCATGAAATCTTATAATTACAATTTATTGTAATCATTATTATGTTTTTTTGTTATAAATATGAGGATTTAATAAAGTATATAGTATAGAAATTTGCAACAATTTCAATATATTTGACTTAATCTAATGTCAACTTAATGGTACGTTCCTTTTCTTAAGCTGAGTGGATTGCAATATTTAGTTAGGATCACAATAGATAAAGTTTAAATTTGCTGAAGCAAGAAATTTGCTTTTTACAAGATTTTTAATTAAAATTTTTAATTGAAAAAAACTTTTTTTTAAATTTGTGTACGACAGTGTCAAACATAACATAATTTGTTATGATACACTTTTTTTATTATTTAAATTCTGTTTGTTTCATAAAAATGTCCTTCATTTGTAAAAAATATTTTTATTAATTTTGATAAAGTTTAATAATAAATAATAAATACAATAAATTTTTTCTTTTATTATAAGGTATATATTTGAGGGTCACGACAGTGCTGCCAATTGCAGAAGCTTGCAATGCTACCACAATTAACTTCAATATTGTAAGCATGTACCTTGAGTATAAGACTGAAAATGCCATTTATTAAGATAATAAAAATTTGCTATGATTTGCAGAAAAAATACACCTATACGGTAATATTTTGGCAGGGTTATTCAAAATTTGGATTGTCATAAAAAATCATTCAATTTTTACAAAAAAAAAAAAAAAAAAAAAGAAAAAATCATTTATTTATTATTAAAAAAACCTTTCTTGTTTCACTTTTCAAAAATATTACAAAATATTGTAATTGATGTTCTAAAACACATAATGCATGGTTTTTTATTAAAACTTTAAAAACAAGTTAAATATTTGTCCAATAAATGCAGATGATTCTGACAAGACAATGGCCTTCAGCTAATTCAATAATTAAAATCTCGGTTTGGTATTGAACCACTATTCGATATCAATTCACAAATTTAATTCAAAGGCAACTGTAATCGTCAGTTTTTAACATTTTTTCAACCACATTTTCAAAATATTAACTTGTACATAAAATTTTATTTATGTAAATAATAATAATAATAAAAAACACTATTAAACCACCGAAAACAAAATATAAAACAGTAAATTACATGTCGAATAATACCCACTTCAAAACTCTGAAAGAATGTGCCGCCACACATACACCTTGACACTTGACTTGTCAACATTTGTCATCAAAGTTAACAGCTCTAGAAAACAAAACAAATCCAAACAATGACCACGGAATTTCGTTTACATTATTTTCTTTTTACCTTGGCCACAATTAATTATCAAAGAAAAGAAAACAGGCGAAAAAAAAGTCGTCGCCAACTTATTGGCGAATCCGACTTTTCCCGTTGCTCGGACAACGTCGAAACGGCGAAAGGTCCCAAAGCATTATCGAGACGAAGAAATGGCAAAAGCAACCGATAACGCTTTTTGACAGTTGAACACGAAATGGAACAAGGAGTGACCGTATCCGCAGCAGCCAATGACTAATGGCCGAAAAGATGTGAACAGAAGCGGAAAGACAATGCGCGAAGGAAAACAAGACCCCGGGCTTTCCGTTTCGGCTCGTAGGATTCGCCCAACACTCACCACTTAAATTCTTTCAGATCGCCGTAATTCTGGCATTCCTTCGCCAAAAATCGCTCTGTCCGTCGCGTAATGAGAACGACGCGAATTCAGTCGTGGCTAACACCGCAGGCTCACGCACGACACGGCCGTTGCTTAGGAGATGGCACGCGACAGCCAGCGTCTCATGAATAAGCCGCCTCGTTGCCGCGGTGCACTCGCATCTTATCCCCGCGGCAGGGCCAAGAGTCGATCGCACGGAATTTGTCGTGAAATAATTGTTTTGAGCAATCTCGAGACATAAGTACGTTGCTATTGTGTGAGTGTGTATGTGTGCGTGTCACGTAAATGTAACTTTCAGCTGTGTGCGTGAACAAGTGCTTTACACGACATCTAGGTTGCGTCTGTTTTTTTTTCTTCTCTTTTTGTATATTCTTTCTTCTTTTTTAAATCAAGAAATCTTCAATTTTAGAAATTAGAAAAGTATGTAAAATGTTGGGACGTTTTTGAGGTATATAAAATAAAATAATAAGTCTGCTTGTTGGATTGAAAAAGATAGTTTTTACAGTGAGACAATAGGTTTGGTCTTTGTATGTGCGTTGTCTTTGTTTGACTTGTTGTTTGTAGAATGAGCTAGAGAAAGATGAAGGATCGTGTATTGACATTAGCGGACAACCAAGTTCTTGTGTGGGGTGTTTAAAAGGAAGATGAATGTCTGCTGCAACGGAGTTAGTGTCCTTTTTAACAAAACAATTACTTAAGATTTTATAAGAGTTGTATAATATTCAGAACACTTTAGTTAATATTTTAAAAGTAATTTCTAACTTGGAAGTTGTAATACTATTTGTCGAAAAGGAAAAATGTCGAGAACCACGTGGGACAAAATATTCGACTTTTTTATTCTTTAAAATTGAATCAAAACTCATCATTGTTTAGAATCGGTACCTTTTGTATTAATTATTGTAGTGTTGTATAAAATGTCTTGAAAAGTACATAACATTGTTAACATATTCCGTGTCAGAAGCCATTGGAATATTTGTTCCCAATGACTGCTGACACGGAATTAGTAATTGTTTGTATACAAATGTTGGCTTGAATTGTTTGCCTCTTTTCAATACAAAATATTGTTTATATTCAGACGTACCATAATAAATATTTTGTAAAAAAAATTTAAGACTTATCTTAACTAATTTGACTCTTTGTTATTGATATAAAATATTAAAATTAAAATCGAAAAGATGACATGTCAAAGAAAAGAACATAATTGACAAGTAACACGGACCTAACCTTAAAATTGTTTATTTTGAAATGTTACAGGATTGACGCACGAGGTTAATATTGAAATAAAACTTCATAGCCGATAAAGAAAACAATATTTCAAATTGTTGAAACAACCCTTAATTAGTTGTTATCAAACGCAGGATTTTGTATAATTATTTTTTCAATAAACAGAAAAAATGAGCGAGGGTGAGACACCAGCAGTGAAGAGTAATAAATTAGTAAGTCAATTCAACAAAAGAAAATTTCATTTTTATTTAAAGAAATTATACTTATCTATAAAAAAAAGAAATTTACTTTTTTCTTATTAGGTTTATACATCAAAATTTGTCATCATTATTCTACTGCTGTTATCATTGTTGTACTGTCATTATTCTTGTATCATTATTTATAAGCTATACATTAAATTGTTTATACAGACGTACAAAAGAAAGATTGAAAGTGAATCAGAGTTATCAGATGACGAAAACTATGTTCCTTATGTTCCTGTAAAAGAACGTGAACGTCAAAAATTGATGAAACTAGGACGCTTGGGCCAGCTGAAGGAAGAAACGGCGACTGGAAGTGCAAAAAGTAGCAGCGAAAATGAGAGGGAGGATAATGAAGATGAAGAAGGTCATGTTTGGGGCCGAAAATCTAACATTTCTCTTTTGGATCAACACACCTGGTTGAAAAAATTAGCTGAATGTATGGAAAAAAAATTAAAAATATTATTATATTTTATGTAAATTTTTATTTCTGATTTAGAACATAATGGAGTCATTAAAATATATATTTTTATTAAATTTTATTTATTTGACGTACTATTACATATTTTATTTTCTTATGGTTTTACCATATTTTCTTTTCCAGCAAAAAAAGAAAGCGCAATGGAAAAACAACTAAAAGAAGAAGAAAAGATCTTGGAAAGTGTCGCTGAAAACAAAGCTTTAATGGGTGTAGCAGAATTAGCTAAAGGTATTCAATACAAGGATCCAATAAAGACGAGTTGGAAACCACCACGACCAATTTTAAACATGACTGAAATAAGACATGAGAGAGTCAGGAGAAAACTGAGGATTTTGGTAGAAGGCGATGACGTTCCTCCACCAATAAAACGTTTTGAGCATATGAAATTACATCATGGAATTATTCGAGCATTGAAAGCCAAAGGCATTGTAAAGCCAACTCCTATTCAAGTGCAAGGAATACCTACAGTGTAAATAGAAACAATTATCCTTTAATTATAATTTGGTGCATTGAATTTATATGAAGTGATAGGAATCTTAATCATCTTCGAAAATGTTTAGAGTGTGAATTATTTTATCTAATATTACAATAAAGTAATTATTACTCAAGCTTTGCAAGCTCGTTAAACATACATACATTTAATTGAATATTATAAACATTTTCAGCTTGTCTGGTAGAGACATGATTGGCATTGCTTTTACTGGTTCAGGAAAGACATTAGTATTTGTTCTTCCATTGATCATGTTTTGTTTGGAACAAGAAACTGGAATGCCTTTTATAAGAAATGAAGGTCCTTATGGTATGATTTACTTTCTGATACAACATACATTTTAACTTGTAACTTATCAGTTATTTATATTCTTTTCGTTATACATTTATTGATATTATTTTAAGTAACAAACTGCCCAAAGTATATAATGATATAACATTTCATATAATTTTATTTTGTTCAATATAGGATTGATCATATGTCCATCCAGAGAATTAGCAAAACAAACTCATGATATAATAAAACATTTTACCAACAGTTTAAAAGATGTAGGTTGCCCTGAAATTCGAAGCTGTCTTGCAATTGGAGGTGTTCCAGTTACAGAATCAATGGATGTCATCAATAAGTAATTTCCACTAAATATAGATTACTATGAAAATTAATTACGATTATGATCCATTCATTTTGACATTATTTTGACAATTCGAAACATAACTTTTAATGTCAGCAGATAATAATTTTCTTTAGTAAAAATACTGAGAAAAAAAATAATGAAAAAAAAGAATAACATAATATGCAAATGCAAACGGTTCATTTGAATTTTGAACTTTGAATTTGAATTATATGTTAATGGTTTGCACGCTTATTGTCTGGTGCTTTAAGTATTTAATTTGAATAAAGTGAAATTTTTCTAAACAGAGGTGTTCACATAATGGTAGCAACACCCGGACGTTTAATGGATATGTTGGATAAAAAAATGGTGAAACTTAGTGTCTGTCGATACCTATGTATGGATGAAGCTGACAGAATGATTGATATGGGATTTGAAGAGGATGTTCGAACAATTTTCTCTTATTTTAAGGTACAACTTCAGTAAGTTGAAGTACATTTCTAATTTAAAAGATTTCTTTGAGAAAATAAAACGTTTATCTCAAATTTTTCTTTTCTACTTGCAACCCCCTATGAAATATTTTGAAATATTTGAATAAAATAATCAAAACAATTTTTTTTTTAGGGTCAAAGGCAAACGTTACTTTTTTCTGCTACCATGCCAAAGAAAATTCAAAACTTTGCTCGGTCGGCCTTAGTAAAGCCGGTTACTATAAATGTAGGTAGAGCTGGTGCTGCATCCATGAATGTCATTCAAGAAGTCGAGTACGTTAAACAGGAAGCAAAAATAGTCTACCTTTTAGAATGCCTCCAAAAAACACCACCTCCTGTGCTAATTTTCGCTGAAAAAAAGCAGGACGTCGATGCTATTCATGAGTATTTATTGCTTAAAGGTGTAGACGCCGTTGCAATTCATGGAGGAAAAGGTAGAGAACAAAGTTAAATTTTACTACTGAAAAATTTATATCTGCCCCTAAATTAATATAATTTTATATAATTTTTATTTCTATTAAAATAAAAGTTTATTTATTTATTTATTAAATAAATAAATAAAAAATAAAAGTTAAAGTTTTCTTTGTATTTCTTTTACTCCAGATCAAGAAGAAAGGTCACGTTCAGTTGACGCTTTTCGCGCTGGAAAGAAAGACGTTTTAGTTGCAACGGATGTTGCTTCAAAGGGTTTAGATTTTGCAGAAGTTCAACATGTTATAAATTATGATATGCCGGATGATGTGGAAAATTATGGTACACCATCTTTACTTCTTTGTTGTCAAAAGTACTACCATTATATTTTGCCTAATTTACAAACTCACTGTTATTTTTTATATATTTTTTTAGTTCATCGCATCGGTCGAACAGGTCGTTCAGATCGTACTGGAACTGCAACTACGTTCATCAATAAATCAAATGATGAGTCAGTTCTTTTAGATCTGAAACACTTACTAATGGAAGCTAAACAAAAGATTCCTCCATTCCTTCTTGAACTGAGTAACGATAATGAGAAATACCTTAATTTGGGAGGTGAGATATGGTTTTTAATTTTTACGAATTATAAGTTACTGTGTTGTGTGTGCAATTATATGTAGTATGATATATTAAATGTAAACGATTATTACATATTGAATTAATTATTTTTAGATGAGAGAGGCTGCAGTTATTGCGGTGGTCTTGGACACAGAATCACTGAATGTCCCAAATTGGAAGCTATTCAAAATAAACAGGCCTCTAATATTGGCAGGAGGGATTATTTGGCTAGCAATGCAGCGGATTATTAAGTTTCAAATAATTTTCTTCCTTTGTATATATTGAAAAAGATTGTGTTTGGCCTCATTTGAAGAATTGAAATTTATTAATTTGATGGTATTCAAGATAATTGTGTGAATGTTATGAATGATGTATATAATAATGTTGAGAATAAAATTGAATATATTATAGCAATAGTATATAAAACATATTTATTTAATAATTTATAATATTACATTCATAATTCGTCACTTAAGTTTTTTCCATACACAACTACTTACATTTTAATAAATATGTACATTTTAATAAAATGACTTTTTCTTATCGAATTACTATATTTGTCTCCTAATTATATGTTTATTTTTTATTGTTGATTCATTTTAATTTTCATACAATAATTTATACAAAAATAAAACGTTTTGATTTTCAATTATATGAATTTAAATATTTGTGTAATGTTTGTAAAACAATGTGCAACAAATCGTATTTCTGAATAAAAATTTCACTAAAGAAAACAAATTTTTGTCTAGATTCCTTAGCAAAAGTCTAGTTTACAGTGCACTTGGCAGCAAATTTATTGCATAATTTTAAATAAATTAAAATTATAACTTTTAAAGTCGACGTTCTCTTGAGTCATCATGAATCTTATTACATGTACATCTTACTAAATGTACAGGGTGGCCATAAATTGAAGTATCCTTTTTCAGGATTTTAAAAGATTTTTCCTTTCACTTTTGCCTCGCTTAAAAATTTTTTAAAATTACTTGAATAATTGATGTTACTTGAGAAATTCAAACATTCGTATAAAAAATGTAAAATCAATGACAAAAATTGTAATGAAAAAAGATTTTGTTAACTAATACCAAAATTGGTTAATTTTGGGACAATATTCAAATAAATTTTTTTTTATTGTTGCATGTAATTTTATCATACAATTTTTTCCCTAGCCACAAATAAAAATCCCTCTGACTTTCCCCAGTTTTCCGACTTTCAACCATCCTGAACTAATAACTTAATTACTTTTCTTGAAGATAATAAACATTTGTTTGTAACATTTTAACACCATTATAATATCATCAATTCCTTAAGATAGTTATAAGGCGATAAGAATGAATATTATGATACTTATTCAGCCACATAAAAAAATTAATTTTTAATTGCCCGTTAATTTAATAGATTACACCTTAATAATTAAATCTGGAGCGGAATCATGCTTTCGGTTAACTTTCATTTTACTTTAACTCAACTGAAACTTTACTTGATTCAGTATTATCGAAATATAGATTTAGTAAAGTTTCACTTAAGTTACAGTAAAATGAAAGTTAACCGAAAGCGCAATTCCGCTCCTGATATGCAAATGAAAAAATCTAATTTGTATATTTTTTTCATTCTAGTCTTCCGGGGAAAAAAAATTTGAAACCACATGTTTTTAAATTATGCAAAAATTAATTAATAATTATAATTAATTATATATATTTTCTTACTTGATTTATATATACATATTTTATATATAAATTCCTTTTCCTTGAAAAAATATGTACATTTTATTTAATGTACATTTTTGTTGTATCTCGTAGGATGTAAAATTAAAAATTGACTCACCGGTAACGTCCCACGACGAGGGGATGCCAGGAACAAATTGGTACTGACCTTAAAATCCCGCGTTGTCCATCGGCGACCCAAAAATTGTTCAGCACGGCGATTCCAGCAGAAAGCAGAATGGCAAAAATCCTTCCAGGCAGCAAGCAGCAAACGTCAGGAACGGCGAATCCTAATATCACTAATATCACACTCACGAAAACACGTCGCGATAATCAATTGAATGAAAAGCAAGTTAAGAACGCGCACACTTAATCGCCATTATGATCAAACGAACTTTTAACGCAAAAGATCGGTTTCGAACGTTGCAGGACAAATGAGTTTCTCTCAAGGTCATTCGTGTGTCGACGCCACATGTATGTCGGACGCCGTCGTTATGAACACGCTCGTGCGCGAGCCACAGACAAAGTGGGAAAGCGCACGCGAAATGGTGGGAGCGGCGGTGGCGGCGCCACCGTACGGCGCCTACTAGGAATCGTGCGTCCTTGTCTGTCTCACGACACTGCATAACGGCCAAGCTTAAACGATTGCAAGACACACCGGAAAAGGTAATGCTTACATATTATCAAAACAAGCTCGACCAATCTATATTTGCAATAAACTTCTCTATTTCCAACAATATAAACACTCGAAAAAAGATAAACATTAATATTTTTATACTTTCTTTATTTTAATATTCATAATTCTGTTTGCATCGTGTCCATCTTGAAAACAATAGGAATTTCAAAATATAATAAAAAATGATAAACATTCGAATAAAGAAAGATTAACTACATTAATTTTCTTTTCAATCTTTATA
>JABFOV010003553.1:0-16079 GCA_022817685.1 Aradophagus sp. ZL-2020
ACACAATTGTTGTGATAAAAAAAAAAAAAAAAAGAAAAAGGTTGTGTTCATTGTGTTGACGTTTCATTATCATTTTATACATTGTGTATGTTTGATATGGGTAGGAAATTACTAAAGAGACTATTAAGACAACTTCAAGCAGTTGCGAGAGTAAATAAAGATTTTTTCGTGAAGTTATTAAGTCACTAAGTTCATAGTTTAAGTTATTGAAGATACTTATTAAGGCAACACATTTTTTGTAAAATTATCGCATCGATAACGCAAAATCATCACACATTTGCACGGATATCACTGTAGTATGGTTGCTGAAAATATAGTTGAATGTAAACGTCAAAATCGCTATTTACAAAAAGTCATTCAGTTGGGTGCGAAATCAATGTAGAAAGATATAATCGGTCGAACATCGGAACAAGTTTGGACAGAGTCATTACAACGTTGTCTAACAACACTGGATTGAAATTGGTTTATAGTAGGAATGAAATAACCTTTTAGTCGGAAAATAATAATGCTGGGTTAACTTTAACTCTCTATGTTGTACCACCGATTTGAGCTAGTGAAATTTTCGATGTTATACCGAGAAAATTAAATTATCAAATGGACTTTGATCGGAATGAACTTTTTTTTTAATTTGTTCAAAGTATTGTTATTAAAATTGATCTAGCATAGTGATTTCTATTATTTAACGTTTTTATAAATTAAAATTGTTTAACATCATTTTGATTATGTATCGGAAGTTGTATAAAAATTCTTAATTTATTTATTTGTACCATACTTCTTCCACAGAATTGGTCACGTGACTTGTTTTATCGATTACTATATACAATGGAAAATAATCTATTATTTATATTGGTTACACGTGGACGCACGAACAAATGAGCAAATAAATTTAATCGAATTTATACCATCATTTTGCATGCTTACAAATCAATTGCACTATTCTTAATATAAAAATACAATTCAACTCTTTTATTTTTTTAATATGAATTATGCACAACAAAGATATTTTGAGAATATATTTTTGTCGATGCGAAATCACCTATTATTGAAGTTGTATTGATTGAAATTGAAAGTTTATTTGCTGTGTCACAAGTTTTCCTGTTGAAATTTACGAATATACAATGAAGGAGATCTAAAAAGTTTGTTTCACGGAATCAACTTTATTTAATTTTTAGTTTTTAAAATCGGATTTTTAAATTGTACGAAAAGACTCTGTACACACAACTGTTTATTAAACTAGCTTTTTCTCAACGTCTGCAAGCTTAAAAGTTACGATTATCAAAAACTATAGTAAAATATTCTGTATTATTTTTTGCTGCGTAAATAGTTATAGTATACACGAAATGATTTATAATTTTCTGATTTTTCTGTCCATACATTGAGTTACTGAATTTGTAAAAATCGCAAACGTATCGTAAGTTGTATATGTCATGTTGTACTCTCAGAGAGATAAATAATTATAAAAACTATCTATATAGTTCTTATAAATGTCTTAGATAATCAATTGAACAATTTGTAGATATTCAAGATTTGACTATCTGAAGTGCATATCTAGATAATTAATGAAAATGTCTAGATAAGATGAAAGAACTCGACAGTATTAAAATTTCTAGTTCAATTAAACATGGAATGACATTCAATTGGACCAGAACATAAATCTGAAACGTCGTCGAAAGCATGCTGTACCGATATTTTATTTACAGAAGAATAGGTTATAGCTAACATAATCGCGCGGCTGCTATGCGCGCAGATGCGTGCGCAACGACATTTGAATATCTAGATATTCAATTTGATAAACTAATTTTTAACAATCTAGATTTACTATCTGAATAGTCGTTTTGAGTATCTATTTCTCTGACTGTATTTACATGTGATAACGTAAAACTCATGAAAAATTCGCCCTATTTTTGTATCGTAACAAAACTTTTACGAATTCAGTCTCTCTATGTGCAGCATCATTTTTTTCTATATCAAACCTGTATCAAATAGCGTTGAATATTTTAATTTTTTTTAATTTTATTAATAAAACTTGTGAATAAGAACCAACATCAGTGAAACAGTTTTTGGGTACATTCAACGTATAATTCTTTAGATTATGAGATGAAGACAAAATCTATTTTTAATGTTCATTTGAATCTAAGAAATGTCATAGTAAGTTTTTTTTCTGTGTAAATATAATTTGTAGTCGTCATATGTGTTTAATTATTATGTTAAACTCTAAAATGAAAATTTCAGCAAGAGTCACTTTTCAAAAGTGTAAACAGAGAGCGTCATTAAAATGTTTGTTTGAATTTATGCAACGCCTTCCTTTTGTCTCTTTCCAGACTCGATAATTCGGCAATTTCAACGTCGCACAGTCAATTTTGTATCTTTGTGCTATTAAGTTAGATGCTACTCACCTTCATTAAAATAATCTTATGTGTTAAATTTCTCGTTCGTGTTGGATGAATAATTTTTGAACATTCATTGCAGTATTTTTTCCCGAATAAAAGTTTTTTTTTTTCATTTTTAAAACACAGTTTTAATTTATTTTTCAATTTTATTAACAATGAAATTCATTCTCTTTCTTTTGGAACTCTGTCCAATATTGCAAACAAAAATAATCAATTATTGCCATTGAATTGATTTATAATATATACTTTTTAGAGTTAATTCGATTTTTTTAAATCAAATCTTTCACATCATATTAATTATGCAATGCTGAGTGATATTACATTTTGTTTATTACGATATGTTGTTATTGATTTCACTCGAGACATTTATTGCTGTAAACGTCGTAGCAATGAAAAATGTTCAATGTAATGAAGAAAATAAATATGGAAAAGAAAAATCTCGGCTAACGTATATATCAACAGTGCACGAAATGTAAAAATGAATACAAATCAATAAGTTGATGTGATGTTGCGGAAAAAAGATATTTCAATTTGAGAAACGTGTCACTTATAAAAATAGACCTTATATTCTCCTCAACTTTGTAAATTTAAAAGAATTTCCCTGTACTTTCAAAACGATCCCTTTTACCAAAGAAAATTTTCATTCGAATGAAGATAATGTCCACTTATTTTTACTGCCAAAGGTAATGGAGTATAACATTAGACTAATTAAAATAGTTTTATGTGTCTTTGCTACAATCATAAAATCTCGCCAGCTTAATTTCTTGTTATTAAGATTATGATCTAGCAATTTTTTGTTAAACAAATATAAAATGGTACATTCGAGCCGTCGCAATTCCAAACGGATGTTTCATTAAGTCCGCGTTCTATATTGTAAATTTTATTGGTTTTCTAATGATTGGATCGACCGAAATTCTTCGGTTTGCACATAATATTGCCCTCGGTTGCGAGCCCGCCACTATTTGTCGATTTCATGAATTTGTTGAAGAGGTAAGTGAACTGTTTGTCATCCTTTCTAAAAGATGAGAGGCGTAACAGAGAGCGCAATAAGCATGGCATATACTTTTTCAAACATTCTTTGGATGTTTTAAAACGTTCGATAAAATTCATGACAAAATAAAGCATTTACATTTTAAATTGTCGTATCTTCTTTTTTATTACGCCACGATATAGAATCAAGTATGAAATTTTCTTTATTTATATTGATATTTTACGACTTTTCGATTTACTTTCAAGTGTCGCGTACAGTACAAATCGCAAGCAATTCGAAAAGCGTGCAATTTCAAATTGTATTTACTGCTTAAGAAATAACTAGTCGATTGTATGGAAAAATAGACTGTTACTCAGATTAAAGATCAATTTTAACTATCGATGCAAACAAAGTCAATTAATGTCATCAACATCATCAATCACTATCGATTAAAGTATACCGATTTACCAAAAGGTATTGATCCAAATGAATATTAAAGCAAATATATTATTCAGTTTCTTATGTGTCTAATAAAGTCGGCGTATACGCTTTTTTAACACGGAAAAAAAAAAAGAGTAGAACTGACAGCAAACGAAAATTGTAATCGTAATTGTATTTATGAAAACATTTGATGAAAGTGCAAATTTAGTTCAAATACAACAATCATTATCCCGTAAAATTATTTATATGTAAAAGAAGTTCCGAACATGTCTCTCTTCCTTGTCATACTCGTTCCAACTTGTGAAACTCATTTGAAGTAGATATAAATGAAATATCGACCGGTCGTTAATAACCATCGATTATGTGTTCCTTCCCGCAACGGGAAACGTCTATTTCCGTGATATCGAATTGGATCACTTCTGACGTGAATCGCCAAATCATAAAGTTGTTTATATTTAACGCAGCGTCGGCGCGTTATCACAGAAGGTTATCTTCGGTTCGTGCAGTGAGCGCTTACCGGCTTGGAAAAATGTATAGGCACAATTAGTACACCGCTCGAAATGTACTGGTGGAAGACGTCGCTCGCATTATTGTTGCTTTTCTTGTTGCCGCTCGCGTGGGCGTGGTCCTTTACCGACGGCGTGTTATCGTTTGAACGACTTTTCGGCCGTGGTCGGGACAGCGACAACAACAAGAACCACAACAACCCCGGTCACGACAACAAACACGTGAAAACGTTCGACAGCGTGCAAAACGAAGAAAGGATCATCGCGGTACCAGTTATACGCCGAATTGCGATATGCAAACCTGGACAAAAGCTCGATCGCAGGGGTAAATGCAGAACTACGTGGTGATAAAGCAAACATCCGTGTGGTGCAGAGTTGATGACAACTTTGTTTAGACCCGCAAATTATATTTGCTGGACAAAAGCAATCTATTGCACGTGGCCAGGTAAAGCTATTTCTTCCGTTTTAAAATTTCAAAGGATGCAAGAAAATAGAGGGAAAGAAATAGATAAACAGGGGATAGAATCAAGAATAAGTTGTTTGAAATGCAACGAGAAAAATGAATAGAAATAGACATTTTAAAAAATTCGCACGGAAGATTTCGAAAGCTTATAATTACGTTAATAAATTTATGTGTGTTGGGCAAGAATTAAAAAGTGTAATTTCGCAGTACAAGAAAGGAAATAATATGGACATTTTTAAGCAAAAATAAAAATAATATTCATATAAGTTATGTCATTCATGGACGTAGATGTGACAAAATTTAGTTTCGTATTTACCTTCTGTAGAAATATTTATAAATGGGGGGATCATATCTACACTTTAGTAGCCAAACCTGTTGACTTTTAAGTATATTTTATGTGTGTGACAATCAAATATTTCTTTTTGAATATAATTCCGGGTTTTCTTTCAATGCGAAATTTTTCTAACTTTAGAGGAAAGAAACATCGAACTGCTACACTGCAAAAGAAAGTCGCTTGCAAACTACTTAAGACAAAGCATTCGATAATTTTAAACTACTTTTCACGATGTAAAATTGTTTAAAATTGCAGAGTGCAATATTTGATTTACTTTAAGGTGGCCTTTTACATTGCGTCTTTCATTGTATTGCGATTATATTATATTTACGTTATTTAAAAAATAATTGGTGTCACATAGAAAAAGTTACTGTTCACATATTAATATACAATATATAAGAATAACATTTTACGTCGAACTCTTATTACCGACGACTTTACAAACAATTACTTTTTCCCGAAATTTAATTTATATGTAATGATCATATTATTCAAAATGTCGTGTAAAGTATTTGTCATGGCAAAGACATTTTGATAGAAAATAATTCAGCTCGTTTTGACGTAAAAATTACAAAATTGAATTAGATCACTGCTTTTTGAACACCGATAGAATGATTAATATAGTCGTCTAGATTTAATAATTTGAACTAATAAGTTGATTTGATATTTAATTACATATTTTGATGTAATAGTTATTTGTTTTTTCAGTTCCACACATTTGCTGCATGTATCTTCGACAGTGAAAATTAATTCGATTTTAAGTCAATATTTTTTGTATTCCAAACGACAGTGATTTTTAATTACTGGACATTGTAAATGATAAATAAATATTGTGACGTGAGTAGTTGCTTGTAGTAGATCAAGCTTCTAAGTGAAAGAAAACAAGAATTTCACGTGATAATTACACATTAATTCAACTTTTCCTATACCAAGATTATTTATGCTTCAAACTGTGCACACAGTAAATTTAAAGAAATAATGACTTTATGTATTATGTTTCTGTTCCCAAGGAGGTTTGGTGCTAAAGTTGATATTTTGTTTCAGAGGTAATTATTGTATTGAAACGTATTAGAGGTATGCTAAAAACATCCTCTAAAATAAGTTAGATTATTTTTTATTTATTCAATTAAAATGAAGTTAATATTTCTTACGAGCAAAATATGTTTTTCATACAATGTAGTATGCATAATGGAATTAAATAATTACATTCATATTGGACTTTACATTCATGGGTAATTTTTTACTTACTGCACAAAATACACTGAAAGAACCAAACAGTAAGTAGTAAGTTTTATCATTTAGTTCTTGCAATGTACTAAAGGTATAATCAATCTTTTTAATTAAATTTCGATATTTCCTTATGAAGTAAAAATGAGTCAATTTAATTAACTATGTTCACATAATTTTCCATTCATACGAATAATATATATGTAAAATTAAAACGAATGTTACAAATTTTTGTTCATTAATTAAAATTTTATCTCATTGAGAATAAATGTTTTACATTAATTTGGAGAAGTGTTTTCTCACATGTTTGTTTTATGTTATTGTTATAGGAATAGTTTTCCAGGATCGGCACATTATTTCCAGTGTAAACAACTTCATCAGGACGTCGGTTGGCGACCCTATCGATTTCTGGACAAAGGTAAAAATAATTTGAATTGAAAACTCTTCTTATTTTCTTAAAAACATACAAAAACAGCTTTATGAATGCTGAATAGTATATGAAGCTAACAAGAAAATTAAATTATTAGATATCTATGTATAATCCTTTTCAACTGCCTTTCGTCTAAACTTCCACTATTTATATGAAACTAAAAAATTTTCGTCGGACGTAAATTCGATCATGAATTCATCTTGCGCGAAATTTCGCGACGGAACGAAAGTGAGCGTATTTTTATGACGGATCTTCTGAATAATGCACGCTTAGAACGCCTCGAAAATCAAGCTCCGTTTCAGCGCTAATCAGCGCACTTGAGCAGCCGAAATTACATCTAATTTCACTGGGATTGTATTGAGATTCAGGCAGACGCATTTAGTCGTCATAAAAACGTCCGCGCAAAATTGCATGAGCCTTGCGTGCGAATACTCTTACTTTCCAGTGCGGAAAAATGTGTTTAGATTTATCACGGCGAAATATCGATCTAATAAAGAATCCAACATTATGAAAAATGCAGCCGATAAATCATTGTCGTTCAGTCATACATCAAAAAGCTGTACAATGATCATCAGTTACCGTGGCGCATATATTAAAATGAAACTTTACTAATGCACGTGTAACCTTAAGAGTTAATACTCACTCCCCGACTATTTGTTTGCCAGGCTTCGCGAGCGAACTTATACCTACCTAATTCTACACTATCCATATCCTCGCAACTTCTTGCGCTGTAACTAAGTCTAACTTGTAATTCCGCAATTAACCAATTATTGATTCAAACGTCTTAAGCTGAGCAAACTTCGAATAATTTTAATTTCTCGTTTTCGCCGCGCTCATTTACAGGGCTTGTAAATCAAATTTCAATTCACTCGTGCAACTCCGTTGCACAAAAAAGACGGCAAACTTGGCTGGCTGAAAAAAGGGCAACCTTATTAATTAAATCTTATACTCTTGAAAACATTTTTTCCCTTGGGTATTAAATTTAGATAATATTTTTATTCAATTGCGTAGATAATAAAATCAATTTATACAGATATTAAATATAGATGTCGCCCACGTTTGATAATGATACATCTACGCAAATATTACCATGACTTACAACATTTTATTACCTTTTTAGCTCAATATAAAATTCTGACAATTGTTAAAATCAACTTCTGCGAACGGTCAAATATATTGATCTCCGTGATTGAGTTGCCTCAACTTTAACAACCACTTGATTCAAGCAAACGACTTGAATGAAGTTAAATCTGTTTAATCAGAGGAAAAAATTAGAGCGTAGAATAAGCTCGATGATAACATGAAAATATAATCTGTCAGTATATGAAAATAAAGGGAAATCAATGACGGCGTTCTCCTCATCTCGCACTCACTTGGTCCGTGTCCAAACGACGTGCGAAAACGCGGAAGCACGATAATCCGCGCGTATGTTTGCCCTTTGATTCGCTCGCGGAGGGAAGTGGCCGCGAGAAGTCGAAACGACCGCATTGATCGTGCTTGTCACGTCTTACCGAAAATCATGTTATCGATGTTGCTTCGAGGGTTTGAACTTGGAATCCGGTCAGTCGCCGGGGAAGCAGATTTACAGTCGCTGCGATTTCGTTGAACATGAAAGTATTCTTAATGACACGTGGCCCCAAATATGTCAGCATTAGTGCGAGCAAACAACACGAAAAGTCAACGGCTCGGAATTCATGACAAACGAACAACACGCGGGGAAATACTTTTGCTTCTCGATTCAATTATCTAGGAATGATATACGGCTTGAATTTTGAAGGGAATTAGTAGCCGCCGACCGTCGTGTGAATAAATCAAGAAATATCGTCCGCGCTGCTGCAAATCGATAGTCGATGCACGTCATTTGTGGAAATCCGTGATTTCGTGTCAATTCCAGGTTTCGTCAGATTTTACATTTTAAATATCCGAACGGGCTGATCAATAAAGGATCAATAAACCAATAAATACAAATATATTAAAGCGTTCCACATTTTCAAGCCACCTTCAAGGAACAATTTGTTCGGACGATTACAAATTCGTAAGAAATTATAAGGTGGAAGCGATATTGAAACTGGTTTCGTTTTAATTCATTATGTTTGTGAATGTGTATAAATGATTCATGTTGTGTAGGTGTAGGTTATGAGTATCTACACAAAAAACATGCTTATCTGTCGACCATATCTATGAGTGTGTGTATATGTATATGTATATATACGACAATATGTAAACGATTCACTCTGTGTCAGTGAGGAATATGTGCGCACGCGTCTATGTGCAAATAAAAATTTAAAATACAATAAGGAACACAAAATGACCCAATTCCTCGAACAGATTCAATTTCTTATGACTGAATAAATAGTAACAGAACAAAATACTTTAATCTTACTTTGGTTGCATTTATTTAATAACTCTGATGGACTACTTTCAATATTCGTTTCAACAAAGAATCGTTCGGCTCTAAAAATATGCGCTATTTTTAAAAAGAAATCTTGCACTGCTGTTTCCTTATGCGAGGTCATTTTTATCTCGTGCTTAGAATATCTGTCCAAAATATCGTTCAGTAATGAACCTTGCCATTCATTTAGCATTTGAAAATGAATACTAATAAATAAAATGCACTTTATATCAGTAAATTATATAAGTGAAAATTTAGTGGAAGATTAAAAATCGATCAAAAATAGCATACAATAATAGTAACATTTCCAATGGTAATCATATCTTTTTTTAAATTAAGAGTTTCGCAATAACCTTTTTTTCAAGTATTACGATTTCTGTCGGTAAACATTTTATATTTAATGTGTTTTATCTTTGCTCCCTTTATGTATACATAGGTTGGAATAAGATTACAGTAAAAGCCCCAGACTGGTAAGTAGTGATGTTATGGCATATTACTTAGAAACCAAACTGGTGATGTGCATTGATGCATAATACATGACTATTTTACATTTTGGTAAATAAATATTTCTGTACATAATGAGAATTATATACAAAAGTAGAAATTAAAGAATTTATGATGAAATTTAATGATGTTGTTTAAAATAATTTAATGAACAGTACATAATTTTTTATCTTAAATATATGTCAAAGTATAAAACTAATATGTTGTTTCAAATAATAAGAAAAAATGTTGTATTAAATTTTCAAATTTTGTTAGATTGAAGTTACATTGATGAGTTATGTACAACTGTACACAATAATAACAATAACAAAAATCTAAATTGTAAAATAAGTTAAGTCTTTTACACGACGCAAACAAATGTTTCTATTAAAAGCAAATATTATGATATTTTGTATTCAAAATTTTGTTGTTTGTAATATACAGATTTTTTAAACTTCAATGTTTCAATAACGTGCAATTACCTTTCCATTGAAACAGTTTCTCGTGTTTATTTACGAAATTTTAATGCACTTCTTGTTTTTAAATGCTTGATTGCAGACAATTCTTTGTTAGTTTCTTTGTCTATGGTAAAATGGAGCAATTGAACATATTCAGCGTTTCTCGGAATAGCCAAAGCATGATTTGATCGCGTGTCAGTTTTGTTTTTATATACATATAGACGATGTTGCAATTCAGTATTCGTTTTTTTTTTTTTTTTTTTATTATATAATATGAAAATAAATTGTATTATAACTCTAATTAAATACATTGTATCTATTGTACAGTGCAATTGAAGTGCAGTTCCGTCATAACGAAGCATTCAGTCTTTATTTACGTTGATCTTTTCAATATTTCATTATACACTACTTTTTCATCAATAAGAAGTATTTCTATGGTCGCAAGAAAAAACCAGGCAGCTCCATTATTTGTTGAATATAATAGAATTAAGAATCAGTAGACAGGGAAAAAACGTGTTTGAGTGTATTAAGAATTTTTTTTTATAGAAAGCAACATGGTTTACGACAGTTTTTAACATCAGAATACTTGTATAGAAAATTTTTTCCCCGTTAAATACAAAAATATTGTTTTATAAAATTCAATTGAAATTTATACCGATTTCTAAAACCTTCTTTCATTAAACAATTAAACATTATTCTTCTAGCATGGTACATTTGTAACAATATGTTGACAAGTTTATTTGAAAGAGTAAGAAAAAAGTTACGTTATAGTAATTAGAACTAACTTTATAACTCTATAACTTTATAAATTATAACTTACATTATAATAATTAGAAATATTATTGTTTGGAGATTTATAAAAGAGTGCATGTATCATTTTGCTTGTATAAACATTTCATTAATTTCTTAAAAAATTAATAACGTTACTTTGTTTCTTTTGCTACCTCTAGAATTTAGGCAAAACTGTAAAAGCTACAAGTAATTGATGTTAATCACAAAATAGCATAATAAATTGCAAGCAATTTTGTTGAGCGAATAAAAATTTAATGTCATTGCAAGGATTGATCAAAGTGCAAATTATTGATTTAGTTAAAAGGGAGTTTTAAAATATCCGATATTCAAATTTTCAACGTCAAACTTTTGAATGTTTTCTTTCAGTAATTAGTCGCGGTAAACGTCTTATTCGATCGAGTGGTCTTGAGCCAATTAAAAGGTCATTCGTATTACGTTTAATGTCTTTGAATATTCATTTAATCGGCAGCGAAAAACATTATAGTGAGTTCGTAAATCAAGCGGCTTGTTAACAAATACTTTGATTTGAGGGAAAATTCAAATCCGATACACACGCTTATACTTAACACAGAAAAAGAAAACGTTCTCGGAATTACGATTAATTTAATGTTGACCAATATTTGTTAAATCAGTGGTGCTTCGTTGTTGATCTAACAAATACCTACTGTTGATTCAGCAATTTAAGGTTAACTTTTCATGAGTTGTCAGTTTTCAGTTGTTGAGTTAGCAAAAACTTAATCTTCTTCTGACATTCCTAGGTTAACATTGAGTTTAAAATCAAATTAACATCAATTCGTTGTTTTTTAAGAAAGATTTTTTTCCGTTTACATACTTGTAATGATAAAATTATTGTACTGTTATGAAAAAAAAGACTACAAAATAATGTCAGAATGTTCATAGAATATTTTTAGTACATAAAATATTTTTCTGAGAATATTCATAAAATATTTTTAGAACATAAAGTAGACTAAGTATATATTGTATTATTTTATTAGTAACGATCCTTATAAATTTGTTTCTGTTGGAATTAAATTGTTAGTTGAATAATTAGCAGCAACGAAATATAAATAAAATCGTCGAAGAAATGAATGAACACTGAAATAAAAATTACGAAGTAAGTGAAAAAACTTGTCGCATCCAAAGAGTTGATCGTCAAATCTGACGACGGAATAACATAATATTTTCATTACTTCTGACGCTCGATTTAATTATCACTGGAGTAATTTTTTTCTTTACTTTTTACACTGACGTCAAATGAAAATTTATTATTGGATGCAAATAGACAATAAATTCTCAATTGACGCACTACTTGTGGTTTGAATCCTTTTTAAAATGCGGTCCTCCTTCCTTAAAAGAACAAACGTAACATTTGTACAGTTATTAATAATAACTGTAAGTACAATTATTGTTATTACAATTAACGTTAATATGTACTAATGAAAATTTTCATTTCAGATTAGTCATTTGAATGATGAACTAACATCAATATATGCAAGTATAGAAAAACAAAAGTGTTCGCCGATAAAGTATTCATTTTCATACTGCATTTAAAATCTACAAAGAGCAAAAAGTAATAATTTAGTAAAATTGATTGATCGATTAATATATGAAAAAGTGAAATTTTTACTACAAATATCAAGTATTTCATTTGTTCGATTATTTCGTATTTTTTGCTTGGCAACATTTTACTTCTACTCGAGCGTTTAATAAAAATTGATAGCATGAAAAGGAACGTATGCATCGATGCAACCATGTTACAATCGCAATAATTTAAAATGACCTTTCAAAAATAGCCCGAATTGCTTTCCGAAAGCTTTTTGTGCATCGCAAATATCGAGTTTCAATAACTTCGACTAATTTTACAGTAAAATTGTACACTAATTGAAGTTTTGAATTTCCGAAAGATTGTCGCATTATTCAATTTGTTAAAATTAATTAAATATCATTGACGACTAATAAAATGTTTATTCGATGTTTTATTATTACTTCATTCATATATTGTCAACGTTTAAATTGCGAGTCCTTATCAGGCTGCTCTACAATTGAATGAAATAATTGAGTAAGTAAATTTACAAGAAAACAAATCAAATCTTTCAATTTGAATTTTGAAAACAATTACAAAAGGACAAAAGATAATAGTATATTACTACTGAGGGCGCCACTGCGATTGAGACGTGTACACTATTATTTTACGAATCGAAGGAGCGGACGGTAAAGTAAAACTTACAGCCTGAGGAGCAGTAAGTTTCATTTCTGTCTACTTTCAAAATACGTAAAATTAATTAATGTGTACATTCCCTAGATTGTTGTAATCGTGTTATTTTTTATAATAATTGTAAACAATAATTGTAAATTGAATAATAATTAATAAAAATAGTTAAATAATAAACGCTCAAATACGATGGTCGAAATCTTAATAAGTATATATGATTATATATGAACATATATATGAACATATATGAACATATATGTTCAAATAAAACAAATATAAATATCGTACAATTATACAGCTAGCAATTGTAACTGAAATGGACAATGAGCTAAGAAATCTATTGTCCGTTTCAGTTTCAATTACTGTTAATGAGTTCAACTGACGATATTTATACCTGTTTTATTTCAAGATGAATATATATTTTTGGAGTTTTGACTAGCACAGTTCAGATTTCATCATTTATTTGTCCATCTTTATTTATTATTATTCAATTTACAATTATTGCCATAATAAATATCACTATTGCAATATTATAAGACCATTTGAGGTTTATTTTTACTATCTTTATGTAATTACTTTTTCTGTTATAATGTGTTGTAAAAATGTAGATTAATTTCTTATAAATTTATTTATTAAATTATGTGATTCAATCACAAATTTCTAATTGCAAAATTTTACGTCAAAACGTAGGTAACAAACGAATTATGTGATGAAAAATTTCAACAAAAATATGTTAATCTGTTTAAGATACTAATTTGTCAATGGATTCAAAGTTTTGAACAAAGGTGCGCCCGATGTATTCAAGCATCAAAGTACAGTACAGAGTCAATACAATAATATGCAACACATACAACATACTAATTCCAACCGAAACTATGTAATTGACTTTCAACAATAATGATGAAATTTAACTTATTTTATTTGTCATATTATCAGACTGAAACAGTCATATGTATATACCGCTGATAACATTATATTAATTTTTTCCACTTTGATTATCACAAAAGATACAAATTGAATACAGTTGATCATTGTTTTCTTATTTAATATAATAAATGATATTTTAATAGACTATTAACATGAATACAGCCATTCACTTTATCAACATCTCATATTCAGATTATACTTGTGTTATCTTGATGTTGGCGGATTAAAAAGCAAATGTATATTGTTGTTGTAATTCAAATATTCCCTTTTTTGAATTTCAGCCATTTGTCATATAATGGAACAACAACTTTCCTCTAGGAAGTTCAACTCATTGGCAAAACTATTTTCTTTTATTACAGTTTATAAATGTCTCAAGGGACAAGAAAATTACATTCCTCAATTTATTGTGCATCTCCTGTAAATCACAAACTTCACTGAAACTTTTAGACGTTTCGAAACAATTACATAATTATAAATGTCAGTTCTTAAACTGATGTTCATTCAGCTGCGCAGATCTGTTTCGTACATTTATTCATATCAATAAACTGTAAAGCTGTAATATTGTACATGTTTAAACAAAAACTAATAAGATGTACATGACGCACGTCAATTTATCAATGTCATTAAGAAAAAATGTTAATTGAAAACGATTTATACGACAGTTTGCCGTCACCGTAGATGCACGTAATCGACTGATATATTTAAACAAGAATTGGTCTTGCGTCTTGTTTCATTTGACATCAATTGAAGGCGGCATCCAAGTGAAGCCGGTGGTTAAAGTGATTGCATGAATCACTTCTCGGCTACAGATTTTTCCACCAGCTGAGAAGCTTAGGCAAGCTGCACACAATAAACTACACGCACCTCTTACTGACACTTTTTTTTCATTATTTCGTTTTGAATCATTAATTTCAATCACAGATCTTCAAATTAAAAATTTTGAATGCTTTTATAGTTGACAAATTTTCTAAGAAGAAACAAACAAACAATTCATTTAAAACAATTATTAGAAACAATAGGTATCCTAAAACGTATGTTTCAAATATACAAAGAAAACACTATTACGCGTAGTTGCGATACGCTAAATAAAATTAATTAGTCGCTGCACCATTAAAAAAATATTAAAATACTTTGTAATAAAATTAAAAATCTTTTTGGTCAGAGTATCATTATTTTTATTTGTTCGTCTAATTTTTTATTAAATATTCATTCAATCTTTATATTAATCTGTGGCGCGACATATTTCAATAACATTCCATTTGAAATAGTTAATTATTATCATGACTATATTTTTTATTTCAAAGCATCCTATTAATATATTTTAATTTCGTTCCTAGATATGCTTGAATTATCTGAGTATATTTAAAAAACTGTTTTTCATAAAAGAAAAAGAAATAGAAAACGAAAACAAAAAAAAAGTTCTTATTTTACTCACTTTTCAAACTCACATCAAAATCATCACCCAAATCACCGGTAATCCCCTTTACTCATCGCCAACACAAACGAAAAACGTCATTCCTCATTCAACCGAGCTGTTGCATTAATCCCAACGATCGGCGACCGATCAATGAACGTGATACAAACGTTTCCCCAACATAATTTCTCAGCCTAAATTGACAATTCCGAACGATCGAGAAATTCGACGTCTAACGAGCAATAAGCGGAAGCGGCTGGGCGGTAATTAACGGCCCGGGCGGTAAATTGAAATTCGTGTCTTAGTTCGACGCAGGGTGCTCGATTCATTAGACCGCCTCGCGAAATTAGAATGACGCTTTTTCGGGGATGGGGGGGGGGGGGGGGGCAGAGCCCCCCTGAAACCCTACTGCCAAAAGCTTTGACGGCTCCCTTTTATCCACTCTCCCGCCTCACCTCACATGCAGTGTGTGTATCTACGTGGTCGCCACTCCTTTCACTAACTAATGTCATCAACACTAATGATCTGCCGACCCGCATGATGCGTCGACCACATACGCGACGTCTACACGTTACGAGCAGTCGTCCTCACCGTTGTATGCCAATAGGTACTCGCTCGATGCCGGCCTCACAGCGCGACG